>CATIWQ010833266.1:0-18565 GCA_949673415.1 Euphorbia schlechtendalii
GAGCATAAAATGCAACCACTGAAAAAAGGGGAGAGTGGTATGGAGCATAAAATGCAACCACTAAGAGTGTTTTAGCATCCTAGGTTACCTAAAAATGCCTTGAGAGAAATTAATCAAAGTGTGCTTTCTATGTCCTTTATAATTTATACTATACTTAAGAGAAGGTAATATTCGAGTATGCATATAACACTTATATGAAGATTCGATTCGGTTGACTCTCCATTAAGAACGAAGGTATGCAACTAAGCTATATAAATTGCACATTACTAATTTGTGGGAAATATCGAACTTCTACTTGAATTCTTTGCGACATGGGAATGTGGCACTCACTGCAATAGTCTTTCGCCAAATGAGGTACGAACTTGTTTACCAATTTATACACTTCTATTGAATTTACCTTGAGGACAAGGCAAAATTTAAGTGTGGGGGTATGATAAGTGTATAATTACACTTAATATCATACTAATTTTACACATTAAACACTATGAATTAAGTCATTTTTGTACTTCATATAAAAGGTTGCACGTGGTATGTAGTTGTTTTTTATGCAAATGCAGATACTAGGTAAATCTTGGGAGTAAAATAATCAAAAGTGGAATTATATGAAAAAAGAGTGAAAAAGGTGCAAAAAGATGCGTGGAACTTAAAGATTTGGCCTAGGATCGAAGCTGTCAAAGATTGGTGAAGTTGCAAGGAGAATTTTGAAGAAAAACTCAATTCACGGTCACGACAATCATTCGTGGTCATGACTTATACACTTCAGAAATAGAAGTATGCCAATTAGGGATTCTCGGTCACGACATACATAGCGCGGTTGCGACTTGGACGGTTTTCTTGTTTTATCTTCTTAACTACCAACCGCCAGATAAGCATGATCAACCGCCATCAACTACCAACGATAAGACACTTATCAGAAGTCAACCAATCATGAAAAGGTACCTATCCATTGTGGATTATATCAAAGCTTCTCAACCAATCACAATGAAGAGATGCAATCTTTCACCAATGGACACAACCCTTTGTTTGGATAGAAGCAACCCTTCAAACTCTATAAATAGGGCTCCAAACCTCACAAATTTCGTGCATCATAGAGTGTAGAAGAAAGGAGTGAAAGATAGTGCATAGAGTGTAGATAAAGAGTTCGCTACGTTCATAAGTGTTAGCGAGAAAATATTTAAGTGATTCAAATCCTTGTTTTGATCACTAGATTTCTCTATATTCTCAAGCGATTGTTGTATAAGTGTACTTGCAAATCACTTATTAATAAAAGTTTTTGTTCTTCAATATTCTTTTGTTCGATATTCGCAAAGAAAAGCGTCCTAGCGAAGGTTCTGTATGGGCCGAGACCGAATTCAAAGCAGACGCAGGAATTGCGAGAATTGACAACTCCCATTAAAGAGTGGATACGGTTTGATCAACTTTAGCTTTCACTTACATACCTTACAACTTTGCTTTGCTTTCTACTTATACTTTCTATTTCGAAGTTTATGATATGTCTGTGTCATAATGTGTATTTCGTGTTAAGTCTTTTATGTTAATCAAGTTATATGCGTTAGAGTTAATTTTAAGAGTAATTTCAGGGTTAACAATATCGTGTATAATCACTAGATCTATGATATAATGCTGTTTAGTGAGCCAACATTTTTGGAATGGTAACTTGCTAAATGTGGCTATGTGAGAGCAACCCGTACTAAACATAGTATTAATGTTGTCCAGGTTTATATAATTGTCTTAATTCGTTTGCGCTAGATTTAGAAAAGTCATTTCATGTGTTGCTCTGCAGTGAATAATTGAACATCTGGGTATGTAGAACCGAGTCTGTTAGATTAATTTAGTGAATCGTAACATCTTTGTTGAACTTGCATGTTTTCTCTGCTATACTTTTTCCTAGGGAAAATCTATATATTTAGATTCTCTAGTCTTCCACATCTATATTTACTCATTTTTCATTCCAATCTTCCTATCCAAAACCTCCAATCTATTTTTATTTTATTTACTCTGTTTTCCCTTGTTAATCTTTAGACTTGGTTCCTTCCCTGTGGGTTCGATATCTTTTAAAACTATATCGCAACTGTATACTTTCAGTTATCATCATTTTTCTATATTATAAGCGGTATTAAAAACACCTTTATTTTTCGTGAATAAGTTTTTGGCACTATTATTGAGGATAAGCCTTTCGAAACGAGTGTAGCCAAATCTTGCAAACAAACTATTAAACTTATCAGTAGAAAAGTGGTGAACAGTAAAATACATCTATCTTAAACTACATGCATTCATAAAGGTTAGCCCAAGGGATATTCCACAACACAAATGTGTACCAAGTGTACCATGTATGCTCGATTTGGATTTTGCCAAGACCTATGAATTCGAGGTAAAAATAATGGAGATTTCAAGGTTCTTATTTCATGAAAATTGTTTATTTTTATTTTCAACTATGTTGGTCATTGTTATTAGTGAAAATGCCGCATGTTAAATTCTTGGGTCAGTAATCCGGGAACTTGAGTTCCCTTCGTGTGGGTGACCTGAAACAACATTTAGAAACATAAATCTAAGCCAAACATGCATAACATAGCCATCGTTTAGATTGCCTTTTGCCTGAAAAATTGCAAAAAGTGCAATTTTGATCTTCTGGAGAATCGATGTCGTTAACGACATTAGGTAATATCGTTAACAACATCAGCCATATCCTTAACAATATGACCATATCGCTAATGATATGGCCATGTCATTAACGACATGGCACTTTCAAGCAGGCCTTTTTTATTTTAAATTGGGCTTTAAGAAAGGGGAAGGCCCAAAGAATCCCTTAAGCCATATTGCTTGAATAGCTACTTTAGAAGCACCTATATACTCAGATTATATGGTTGAATTAGTAGTCATATCTTTTTGAAACTTTTCGAAACAACTACCCCTCCATTTAACATAAACACATAATCTGACTAGGACTTGTATTCATCCCTGTCAGACTGAAAACTCGAGTCACTATATCCCTTCATAGAGAGATCACTTTTTCCATAAACCCAAAACATATCCTTAGTCCTTCATAAGTACTTGAGGATAGTTTTAACGGCCATCTAGTGCCTCTCACCTAGATCAAATTGAAATATGCTCGTGACACACAACGCATGTGAGATGTCAGGCCACTTGCATAACATAGCATACATGATGGTTCCTATAGTAAACTCGAGTTTAAATTTAGGAAAACCTTGTCTATGTATGTATTTTGAGAAATACCTAGTAGCCTTTTGGATCTATCATGGTAGATCTTTATACCTAGTATAAAAGCTGCTTCTCTAACTTTCATGGAGAACTTCTTTGACAACCATAACTTTACAGTTTAAAGAAAAGGCACATTGTTTCCTATCAATAATATGTCATCACCATATAATATCAGGAAAACAATCATCCACCCACTAGCCTTCTTATATACACAAGGCTCATGAGCGTTTGACACAGAACCAATTTCTTGGATTGTCTCCTCAAACCTAGTATTCCAACTCCTTGATGCTTGCTTAAGTCAAAGAACTGAACCCTTGAATTTGCAATATCATCAAGCCATCCTGGGATGTAAAACCTTTGGGTTGTATTGATCGTAAGATTTTGACCATACTCGTTTTGATAGGCTTAAATTCGTTAACGGTGCCAAAAACCTTATTCCCCACTTTTCTACCGATAAGATAAAAGTTCAAAATACGATCAGGTGTTGTCAATACTACTTATCAAATAGAAAAATGGTAACCATTGCAAGTATACAGTTTCGATGTAGTTTTAAAAGATATCGATTCCACAAGGAAGGAATTCGGTTCTAAAGACCAACAAGAGTTACGGAACAAACAAAAGTAAATAATTTGATTAGAGGGTTTAGATGATAGACGAATGAATAGATAGATGTATGAATAGACTAGAGAAAATGTAAAATATATAGATATTTCCTAAGAACAAGTTTAGTAGAGAAAAACATGCAAAATCATTAAGAATATTTCATACACTAAATAACTTCAACAAATACGGTTCTAGACGCCCTAATATTCATTAATTCACTATAGAGTAACACATGAGATGGCTTTTCTAAATCTAGGGTAAACGAATTATGACACTTATAAGAATCTGGATAACAATAATACTATACTTAGTACGGTCACTCTCACATAGCCATATTTAGCAAGTTACCATTCCAAAAATGTTGGCTCACTAAACAGTGTTATAATCACAGATCCAGTGATTATACACAATCTTATTAATCCCGAAATCACTCTCAAAGTTAACTCGAAAGCATATAACTTGATTAATATAAATGACGCAATACGAGATACTCGTTATGACACATAGACATATCATAAATTTTGAAATAGAAAGTATAAGCAGAAAACTTAGTAAAGTTGTAAAGTACACAAGTGAAAGCTAAAGTTGATCAAAACGTATCCACTCTTTAATGGGAGTTGCCAATTCCCGCAATTCTTACGTCTAATTTGAATTCGGTCTCGACTCGTATAGAACCTTCGGTAGGATGCTATTCTTTGTGAATATCGAACAAAAGAATGTTGAAGAACGAAAACTTTTATTATAAGTGCTTTGCAATTACACTCATACAATAAATGCTCGAATTTGTGTGGAAATATAGTGATCGAAATAAGAATTGAATCACTTATACATTTTTCTCACTAAGACTTTGAACGTAGCGAAATCCAGATATTTTCACTCTCTATATATGCACTCATATTATCATTCAATGCCTACTACTCATGCCACACACCATGTATGTCACCCACGAAAATGGTTAAGTTTTGAACCCGTATTTATAGAGGTCGAAGGGTTACGTCTATCTAAACGAAGAGTCATGTCCATTGGTGGAGAGTTGCATCACCTCAATATGATTGGATGTAAAGATTCATCCTCATCCACAATGGTTATGATTGGTTGACTTCCAAAAGGTGTCTTTTTGGTTGGTAGTTGATGGCGGTTGATCATTATTATCTAGCGGTTGGTAGTTGAAAAGTGATAACCAATAACCGTTACAAGTTACGAGCATGAATTACATGTCATGATCGTGAATAATGATTTGTAACTTTCTACTTATTAAGAGTAACAAGTCACGACCGCGAATGAGTGTCGCAATCGTGAGATGTCTTTTTCTTCATGTCTCTTCTTTGCAACTTTGCCAATCTTTGACAACTTCGATCCTAAGCCGAATCCTTATGTTCCACGCTTCTTTTTGCACCTTTTTCACTCTTTTTACATAGAATTCAACTTTTGATCATTTAACTCCCAAGATTCACCTAGTTTCTGCACTTGCATAAAAAACAACTACATACCACATGAAATCTTTTATATGAAGTATAAAATAAAACAAAACCATATCATTTTATAAGTAAAATTATCATGATAATAAGTGTAATTATACACTTATCATGTTTCATATATACATCTCGATCAAGTTTCCCCTTAAGGAAAGTAGTTTCACATCCATTTGCCAGATCTCATAATCGTTATGAGCAATGATGGCACAGAGTATCTTGATAAACTTTAACATGGCTACTAGAGAAAATGTTTCATCGTAGTCAATTCCTTCCTTTTGATTGTAACATTTTGCAACTATCCTTGCTTTATAGGTAATCACGTTACCTTCCATGTCAGGTTTTTTCTTGGAAACCCATTTGCATCCTATGGGCTTAATCCCATTTAGAGCCTCAACCAAGTTCCAGACTTGATTTTCATACATAGAATCCATCTCTGACTTCATAGCTGTATACCATTTATTAGAATCTGAGCCTTCCATTGCCTCCTTGAAAGTCTTGGGCTCATCATCTTCCATAAGGAAGATATGATTATCATTAGTGATGAAATAACCATATTGCTAGGGAATGGTTTGAGCCCAACCTGACCTATTCAATATCAGTGTTATAATAGGTTGTTCCATGCATAAACATTCTTGTGTAATAGTTGTAGGAACACTTAGTTGATTATGAATTTGATCCTCTTGAGTGCCTAGCTCAAGATTGCTCCCACTAGCTTTTGCAAGTATGCATTCCTTCTTAAGGAACTGAGCATTCCTATAAACAAGTACCTTTTATTCCTTGGTATCATAAAAGGAATAACCCATACTCCCCTTAGGGTAACCTACAAACAAACACCTATCAAACTTAACACCCAACTTATTTAAACTTGTCCTCTTTACATAAGTAAGACATCCCCAAACTCTCAAGTGAGAAAGAGCTGGTTTCTTACCATACCAAATTTCATATAGTGTTTGATCAATTGATTTCGAGGGCACTCTATTTAGAATATAAACTGCAATCTCAAGTGCATAACCCCAAAAGGATCTACTAAGTTTTGCTTGGCTCATCATGGACCGAACCAAATTGAATAGGGTTCGATTTCTCCTTTCTGACACTCCATTATGTTGGAGTGTATAAGGAGATGTCCATTGGGATAAAATGGCATTATCCCTTTGATAATCCAAAAACTCTTGGCTTAAGTATTCACCGCCTCGATCAGATCGAAGGGTCTTGATACTTTTACCAAGTTATTTCTCTACTTAGTTCTTGATCTCTTTGAATTTCTCAAAACTTTCAAACTTGTGCCTCATTAGGTGCAAATAATAATATCGCGAGTAATCATCGATAAAGATTATGAAGTAGATGAAACCTTCATGCGTCTTAGCACTCATTGGACCACATACATCGTAATTTATTATTTCGAAAGTACTTATAGCACACTTACCCTTTCCTACCCCTTAAACAAGGTTCGCACGCCCCATAGGATTCTCATTCCATTGAGCCCAAGTCACCACATTTGTGTAGATTAGTTAAGCGAGTCTCGTTTATATGGCTTAGACGACAATGCCACAAGTATGAAGATTTCTCATTACCTATCTTCGATTTCTTAATGATGTTCATGTTTAGAATTTCAGTTCTAGTATTTAGAACAAAAAAGCCATCCACACATATTCCACAAGCATAAAAACATTATTGCGTCGAAGCTAACAATTATTATTCGAAAATAAAATCTCAAACCCATCTGTTACTAAACGTGCAATAGATTTAATATTCTTAGTGACAACAGGAATATAATAGCAATTGTTCACAACTAAAACAAGTTCACTAGGAAAAAGAAGGCTATATGTCCCTACAGCTGTTGCAGCAACCAGTGCTCCATTTCTAACTCAGAGGTCTGTTTCCCTCTTTGCAAGCCTCCTACCATTCCGCAACCCTTGCACAGAAGTACAAATATGAGTACCACAACCAGTATCCAACACCCATGTAGACTCATATGGAACTGTAGAGAAACTCTCTATCATGAACATACCCAAAGTGGATGCCTCACTCGGCTTCTACTTCACTTGTTCAGAAATTAGAGCTTTTAACTCACATTTCATTTTGGCATTTTTCATGAGTCTTCTCTTGACCTTGAAAACCCTATACTATTCTAATCTTTCGATCCTCAACAACAAGCATATTTTATAGTTTATTTTTAAACTGAATATCATAATGTTTTAACAGGTCTACCATCTTGGAAAAATTACAGTACTCTCCAATGCCATAGAAATTTGTTTTGAAACAATCATACCTTTTAGGAAAACCTTTCAATACAATTTATTTCAAGGCCTCCTGATCATAAGTAATTTCCATTTTCCTTAACTATTTAGAGTTATCATAAACAATCATGAAAAACTCAATTGCTGAGGTGTTAGCCCCTAGACTTGCAAACAACATGAATCTTTCAGGTTCATCCATCATCACAAGTTGCACAAGTATAGACACCAAGTCCATGTCTTAGCATATATCCTTGTACCTTGAAGAATAACATTGACCATGAAATTCTTTACAAAATCATAGTCCATTTTATACTTCACATACTCATCTATTTGATAAACGAAAAGATCTTCTCCGGGGAGTTCAGGATATGGATTATCTAGCACATAAACCAGATTAAGCCTTTTTCATGAACCTTGTCACATTCTAGAACAACTCATGAAAATTATCTCCTTTAAAAAAACATTGTTGCCAAACGGATGCTTATCAATGTTAGTTTTCATATTCAATCTAGATATAAGATACAAATTGTTCAAATATTAGTATATGTACATGCATTTAATATAAGGTATTTAATTAAACACACATTTCCTACTATTTTATCAACATTTAGATAGCCCCTTCTATTGAATTCGGGAAATCGGGTCCAACAAATTTTCCTGAGTAGGTAGCATCCATAGCCCATCCATCATAACCCCCACTATAGCAAGTCAAGCCGTAAAAAAAGACCATGGTTGGAACCTGTCCATTTGCATTCCATGCAATTGCTAGTCCATTTGAGTTCTCTTTCTCGAGATGTGCATACATAATTATACAAATCCTCAAATATGTCTCCAATCTAGCATTAGCTCCATTGACATGGACAACTAACCAATTTTTGTTAAGGCTTTAACCCCATCTAGTCTCATGACCAAACACATGTTAGAGGAAAGCATGTTGTACATGTCCTTACATCTGTTAATGAGGTTCGTATCATGACTTATGACGGGAAGATTATTTACTACATTAATATTATTGTAGGTATTTTATTGGTGCGGGTGGTCTCGCCCTAGTCTAGGTCTTATATGATGGATATGATTATGGCATTTATTATTCAGTGCTATTTGGAATTAAACCTAGACTAGGGTGCTTCGATTCATTGTATCACAGATAATTATGATTTAAATATTTTGTTCTTTTAATCGAGTGAAGTACTAGACTACCCTCAATTTAAAGTATTTACACATGTGGTAAAACATAGTTAATATATATGATAATCACCTATACTAAGTTTGAGTAAAACCTTAATCTAGTTATCACATCATTTTCTATAATAGGAATTGAAACCTAAGTCATGCATATAATACTTTAATCAATTCATAAAAAAATAATATTTTAACATATTATAATCAATCATGCATAGCATAAGGTAGGCTCTGATAACACTGTTGGTTAATTAAGACAGTTATTAAACATGCCACATAGCAAGGAAGAATTTCAAAACTTAAAATTAACCTAAAGGATCTCCTAAGCATACCATGATTTATATAATCTAAGTTAAAACATTCCATAGATGCTAATAGGTTCATAAAACTTATAAAAGAAACCTAGTATCTAAGTTTAGGATGTTACTAGTTGACGCGTGCTTCTCTTTCTCTTTTAGATGCGGCGTTCCCTTAAAGCAATTTGGTATAACATCGTTAGCATGATCCTCCAAACTAGGATAGCCTCTATGATTGATCCACATGGATCTTCACCGACCAAAGCCTCATAGAGGTAGAACCTGTTAGTAGAAAGCAACTGCTAGACCGCTTGAAGACTAAGCCAAAAATATAAACTGAGAAGGCTCTCTTTAAATAGAAAGAGCCTTCTAAATAAGTTCTTCGTTGTTTGGAGAAACTCGTGAAGGATCTTGCACAACAAATGAAGAAAGAGATGTTGAACTCAAAGAGAAAAGCTGAGCTGAAGTGTGTATTTTTTAGCATACTTTAATCAATTAATTGAAAATATCATTTTAACATATTATCCTCAATCATGCATAGCATAAGGTAGGCTCTAACACCACTGCTGGTTAATTAAGATAGTAATTAAACGTGCTAACTTACAAGGTGAAATTTCAAAACATAAAATTAATCCTAAAGGATCTCTCCTAAGCATTCCATGATTGATATAACCTAAGTTGAAAAGTTTCATAGATGCTCATAGGTTTATAAAACTTATTAAAAGAAACCTAGCATTTAAGTAAAGAGTATTACCAGTTGATGTATGCCTTCCCTTGGTACGGCGCTCCCTTAGAATAAATTGACAGTACTACTTTAGCACTAGCCTCCAAATTAGGATAACCTCTATGATTGATCCACACTGATCTTCACCGACCAAAACCTCTCACCTGAGGAAGAACTTGTTGGTAGATAGTAGCTACTAGACCACTCGAAAACTAACCCAAAAATATAACTTAGAATGATCTCTTCAAAACATGAATGAGCCATCAAAAGAATTCTTACGATGAAGGAGAAACTCATAGAGGATCTCGCAAAAAGCTCACGAAGAAAAGATGACAAAACTCAGAAGGAAAGCTGAGCTGAAGTGATTTGAAAGGAGGGGGGTAGACTGCTAGACATGATGCATGCCTTAGAGGCAATTAGGGTGATATATCTTTATTAGCTATAATCTACAAATAGTTTCAAATAATTAATAATAATCAAAGGCATCTTTGTTACTTATTAGTGCTTTCTATTTATTGTATCTCATTAGTATCATATATGTTTTGATATGTATATGGGCATTGATGAAACAAAGTCCGTGATAAATTCATAGTGTCAAAGTGCAAGGACATAGTGGGAGCTATGTGGAGTGAGAACTGCACATACATGTCACTATGAATAGTTTAAATATCCCTAGTCGTAGTTTCATTAAGACTAGACATCAATGGAGTAGATAGACTAGCATGTGTAGGCTTGCTCCTTGGGTTAAATCTAAGCAACCGATCTCACGAGCTGAAGGTGGTACCTTGAGTTAACACATAAATGTATTCGGGTAATACATTAGAGACTGCTATAAGATAGACACTCGGAAACAACTATATCCATGTGTTGGTGGCACGTCTTATTGCAGTAGAAGTACGAGTATCCTCAGACCTGAGTTACCAGTTATGTTATGTAGGAGTTACTATACTTTGGGTCATACTTACTCATACCTTAGAGATCCAGATAATACGGGTAAAGCGATGATCACATGTGGGTAAGATATGTAGTCAAGATGGGATCCATTGCTCCTGATATATTAATATAATGGAGATGTACCTTAGGGCACCTTGTTGAAGTGACAAACTCATAAACCTCTTATTAGAGTACATAATTGATGGAACGGGTTTCTAATTGATCAAGATACAAAATGGATGAGTGGTGTTCTTTGTGAATAAGTCCAATTCCAGGATAGCTACGACTATTACGTGAGTCAACACTTAATCCGAGCTCAATAAATTAGATGGCACTTAACCTGATGGAAGGAGTGTAGTGTACTAGTTACTATTGCAGAACCGAATTAAGTCTCTAGCATGTGACGTTCCAAGTATGGGGGGATCATACACCTTTTCTAAAAAGCCCATTTGATCATCTAAAGCTAACGAGTTCCATAACGGTCTGGAACACTAAGCTTAAAGGTTCCCAGAAGGGAAGCCAAGTTTAGGTTAACCTATATCAGCACTATACTTTGGGATAATATGAGGTCACACACTTTTGGTTTTTTATCAGACCATGTAAATAACCTATAGACTAGATCTGATAAAAAAACCCCAAGTGTGTGACGTCATAGGATAGGGAAAAATAATCAATGCGATCAAGGTAATTTTCTGGTTTCAAGTGGGCCCTGAATAGAACATGGGTTGTTTGAGGTGGGGCCCGCATGGCTGCCTCGCAAGCTAAAAAGCTCGCGGGCCGCTAGCGCTACGTACGGGTCGCAAGCATGGGCTTGTGGTAAGTCGTAAGCCCATGCTTGCGACTGATGAGGGAAGCTAGCTATGGAACTTACGCGTCAGCCCATGGGTTATCCTGCCCACGTGGCTGACCCGCCTACATGTAATAGGATTTGTCCTATCCCATGTAGAGTTAGAGGAAGATTCTAACACTCCCTCATTTTTCCTTATAAATAGGCATTCATGCCTCTCATTATTAATACACACCAAAAAGCTTTGAGCTTATTTTCTCTCTTATTTCTACTCTCTTCTTCTTTTTTTTATCCGAGATCCTCTATGAGTTTCTCCAAACAAATTGAAGAGTTCCTTTAGATGGCTCTATGTTTAAGTGAGCTTTCGAGTTTGGTTTTTGGGTTGATTTACAAGTAGTCTAGCAGCTGCTATCAATCAACGGTTTCTACCTCATCAAGGTTTTGGTCAGTAAAGATCCATATGGATCAAGTCATAGAGGCTCTCCTTGTTTGGAAGTTTGTGCTATCGAAATTGCTCAAAGGGAACGCCGCTACCGAAAAGAGAGATAAAATACGCGTCAACTGGTAATGCTTTAATCTTTAGATGCCATGTTTCTTTTGCATGTTCTATAAACCTATAAACATCTATGGAACTTTTTGACTTAGGATATACCAATCATGGCATGCTTAGGAGATTCTTAGGTTAATTTTATGTTTTGAAATTCTACCTTGTAACCTTTGCACGTTCAATTACTATCTTGATTAACCAGCAGTGGTATAAGAGCTTATCTTATGCTATGCATGATTGATTATAATATGTTAAAATGTGATTTTCTATGAATTTATTAAAGTATGCTATGCATGACCTAGGTTTCAATTCCTATAATAGAAAATGATGTGATAACTAGATTAAGGTTTTGTTCAAACTTAGTCTAGGTGCTTATCATATAAAATTAGCAATGTTTTACCATACGAGTAAATGCTTTAACTAAGGGTCATCCCATACTTTACTTGATTAAAGAATAAAATATGTAAATCATAATTATTTGTGGTATAACGAATCAAAGTACCCATGATAATTTTGGCAAGAAATTGACAAGGTTGTTCATTCACTTGAAGGGGGCCTCTCCTACCTGGAAATCATCATCAGTATTAGATTCAAGTATACCCAAGGGATTTTTATGACTTAGTTGATTTCTAGTATGAGAATTTATTCCACATATGGTTTTACAAAACGTGGTTTAAGTTGTCAAATTAAAACATGTAGATATAGGTGCAAGAACTTAAACATGAACCTTATTTATTTTGCATGATATGTGGAGTCTTGGAATAATTGAATGATTATGATACCAATCAGAGCATGTTCCCTTAGAGTTAATAATTCTTAATAGGTCAGAATCATTATTTCGTAATCATATCCATCGTATAAGACCTAGAGTAAGGCGAGACTAGTGGCACCAATGAAATCCCTACAACAATATTAAGACCGTAAAATGTCTTCCCATTGTGAGTATGGGATTTCGCTCTCAACTCGCGATTTCGATGATGAAGCTCTAATTTATTTTTCCCTTACTAGTCTTTTACTTTTTACAGGGTCTTGAATTCATCCAGAGGAAGCTTGCTTAGTTTCTTTGAGCCTTAACCCTTTTTAGGCAATTTCCACATAAAAAAACCCAAGGCAAAGAAGCAATATCGTTAACTACATTGCAATGTCCTTACCAACATTTCATTGTCGTTATGGACATTTCAATGTCGTTATTGACATTGCTAATGTCATTACTGACATCGCAATATCGTTACTGACATTGACTTTTTAGTAGAACCAAAAGTGCATAATTGACAATTTTCAGCCAAAAAGGTGACTTTTGCCTACATGCTCAGACATAGTCATTGCAAAACCACTCCCCACACCTTACCTAAGACCTTTTACATCAAATCTTCACATGGGATCTTGTAAAAATTTGAAAAGCAAAGGCTAAAGCATCGCCTAAGCTAAAAAGGAGTTGACTTTGGATTGAAGAGAGCTCCATAAAGAGAGGGCTGAATGTTTCAGATATGGGGGACTAAATTTTGACAAAAAGAATTGACAAGAAAGGGTGAAAAAGATCTAGAGAGCATTAGGGAGCATTTCTTCTTGTGTTCTTGAGCAAAACACCAAACTTTTATCACTAACACTTGAGATTTCAGGTTAGTTAGATTAAGTTCATGAAAAGGGCATGAACTTGGGTCACAAGGGTCCACTTGATCATCTCTTAAGCAAATTTGAGGTTTAGTTCATCCTTTAAGAAAAGCTTGAGGTGTAGCGATCAATTAAGCAAACTTGAGGTTTAGAGATCACTTAGGCAATGCTTGAGGTTTAGACTTGGATTGAGAGTTTACAACATCTTTATCACTCATTTGAAGGTTACTTTGGCAAGGAATATATCCCTTCCAAAGATTTTCAGTAAATCACCAACCAACAACCAAATCACTCCAAACAGAAACAAGGAGAGCTTCTTGGAGGATTTCATAGACCTTAAAGAAAGTGGATTCATGACTAAGGGGTAAGCCTCTAAGTTCTTAGAGTTTGTGCTTACATTTATATGCTTTCTTTTTCAAGTTTCATTTTCTTTTTTGTTATTTCCATTTTTTGCACACCAAACTATTTTCTAGGAATTTCAATATGATTTGAAATCTTGTTGAGTACATTCTTTTACATAAAAATATTCTACATATCTTGAGCTTTCTGGAATGATAAAAATCATCTAAATCGGTTAAGTATAGCAAAAGTTATGATCATTTGAAGTTTCGGATTTTCGTTTTGCTATTTTCTGCTGTTTCTGTGTGTTTTCTGCAGGTCTTGAACTTTGATGTCGTTAATGACATTACCCCATGTCATTAATGACATTGCAATGTCTTGCCTCATGTTGTTAACGAAATTGCCTTTGGCAGAACCCATTTTCGCTTCGTTTTGCTCCGTTTCGTATCGTTTAAGCCCTTAACGACCCACTGACACCCTTCTGAGTTTGGAAATGCATCATTGAGGGTAACACACCTCTAAATTGTAATAATTTAGGAGTTATATATGATTTATTAATGTATTAATATATTGATTAAGGTTTGGAGTAGCAACAGAAGCGCTTCGGGCCATTCATATCGATATGGCCCTTTATAAGGAAGTCGATAACAATATGGATGAGATCGTTACCATTGTTAACCCAAAACAATGACTATGTTATGCATGTTCGGCCTAGATTTATGTTTCTAAATGTTGTTTTAGGTCACCCACACAAAGGGAACTCAAATTCCCGGATAACCGTCCAACAATATAACATGCGACATTTTCACTTACTAAAATGACCAATATATAAATTTTCATAAAATAAGAACTTCGAAATCTTCATTGTTTTTTACCTAGACCACATGAGTCTTGCCAAAGTACAAATCGAGTATACATGGTACACTTGGTACATATTTGTGTGGTGGAATATCCCCTGTACTAACCTTTGTAGATGCATGTAGTTTAGGATAGATGTATGTTAGGGTTTAATTTCCTTTGGGTATCGCATTTATCAAATGTAACATTAGTTAGACATCGATGTATTCAGGCGATTTGTAAATCACCCATCCCAAGATGTAATTAATCCCGTAGATTAGGTGAATTTACTTTCCTATGTGTTTACTTTCATGCACTTTATTTAATGCTCTCGGCATGCTCGCTAAATAACCAAAAACATAAGCTGAAAACGTCTAGATTGAATCAAAATATCATAAGTATTGTTTCCAAATGGGAATAATGTTAACTCAAATAATGAATGAAGTAAGTAACTCATCTTGGATCCGAATCTCTGAACTATGGTATCACTTAGGCTTAACGGATCTAAGCTATAACAAATTTTCCATGAAGAGCTGATCTGGGTGGTGAATCTGAGTGCCTTATGCTAGAGGTTTCAATCTCGAGTCTATTAAACTTGTTAAATGAATAAGTTTCATTCTTTAAACTTAAAATCTCTTTTCTTTCCGATCGGGAAAAACCCCATGCCCCATCTCATGGGGCCGGCACCTCGCGGTGAGCACACGGGTTAAACGTCATCCGCTCATAGTGGTGACTCCATTGGGGATATCTTTTTTTAAACTTAAAAGTTTAAAAGAGGATGAGTATTAAAATGTCGTTAAATGAGTTAAATCCACACTTACGGTATTTGGAATAAAAGCATATGCATTAGATGGCTTAGCCTTTAAGATTAGGTTGCCCTATTTTACCAAGAAGCTTGCGAAAGTATCATTTGCGACCCCATTGGTGACCAAAGATACCTAAGCGAGTGGATCACTTGTTGCAATATCGCATGTACCTCCCTCATTCGCACCTATTTGGGAAGATGCTTGGAGTGTATCATAGTGCAACAAGAACCTTCTACATCAACAACCCATGAATGAACTCATATAAGGAAACCATAGATACTTACTTTAGGTCTACCAAAACAAATTGCATATCTTCTTACAGGTGTGCTCCTTAATACATGGTATTGAGATGAAGATTAGATTTGGAAGCTTAACCCTTACACGAGGGGATATAAGGTCGGAGGAAGTGCAGTGCATGCTATGTGCTATGTGTTTACTGCTTCCCTTTTATTAAACATCTTATATAGCATCATGCTAACCACAATCTCTTATGCAGACACAATTATGCACACACTCATTTATGATATGGTCATCATGCCACCACAAATCTGAGGTCTCATTGATATCACACACCTAGGTTTAGATAATATGTTAAGACAACGTTACCTATGATTAGGATCACAAATTCCAAGAGTATAACGGTGCCCGCTTGGCACCCAAACCTCAGTTTATTCGGGGCAACAAATCCACTATACTGAGAGTCACAAAGTAGTCAATTTTTTTACCTAAGGGTATAATGCACTATTTGCCTAGACTCGCACAATTGTGCAAAACCCGAGCGAAGCCACCTCACAACAAGAGAAAGAACCACAGTTGCGAATTCTAAAAAAGCCTGGCATTTTACCACATGGGTATTACGATAATTAACATGTTTGTTCCATTTGGACTAGCAAACATAAGTCACACTTTAAAATCAATCCTGTTACCACACGAGTATTATGGAAGTCATCCTGTTTTGTTCCAAATGGATTGACAAAATAGGAGTTATACCTCAATCACCAGCCTTTTACCACACGAGTATAATGACAATCAACCTGTTTGTTCCAAATAGATTGGCAATTATAAGTCACATTTTAAAATCAAGCCTATTATCACATTGGTATTATGGAAGTCAACCTGTTTTATTCCAAATAGATTGGCAGAACATGAGTTACGCCTCAACTACTAGCCTACTACCACACAGGTATTACGGTAATCAACCTGTTTGTTCTAAATGGATTGTCAAACATAAGTCACACTTTAAAACCAAGCCTGTTACCACACAGGTATTATGGAAGTCAACCTATTTTGTTCCAAATGGATTGGCAAAACACGAGTTACATCTCAATCACTAACCTTTTACCATGTGGGTAATATGGTAATCAACATGTTTGTTCCAAATGTATTGGTAAACATAAGTCACACTTTAAAGTCAAACCTATTACCACACAGGTATTACGCAAGTCAACTTGTTTTATTCCAAATGGATCGACAAAACATGAGTCACACCTCAACCACAAGCCTACTACAATATGGGTATTATGGCAATCAACCTATTTGTTCTAAGTGGTTGGCAAACACAACCCTCTACATAACATAGATGTCACCTTAACCTTAAGCCCTCACCACACTAGTCAGGTCTTGTTATCATTTGAGTTACGTCTTTATTACTAATGACTAACCCTGTTTGTTTCAAATGGATTGATAAGCATGAATTTTATCACATCACAACATATTAATCCTATGTGATGCAGCCATATCATATGCATTTCGCACATCAACATTAAGTATGTCAAACATGCATTTCATATCTGACGCAACTATCTGATTGTGTTTGCTTCAGTTAAGGCTTGGAAGAGGCTGACTTCCTGCTGATAAGTGTATAATTACACTTAATATCATATTAATTTTACACATTAAACACTATGAATTAAGTCATTTTTATACTTCATATAAAAGATTTCACGTGGTATGTAGTTGTTTTTTTATGCAAATGCAGATACTAGGTAAATCTTGAGAGTAAAATGATCTAAAGTGTAATTCTATGAAAAAAGAGTGAAAAAGGTGCAAAAAGATGCGTGGAACTTAAAGATTTGGCTTAGGATCAAAGCTGTCAAAGATTGGTGAAGTTGCAAGGAGAATTCTGAAGAAAAACTCAATTCACAATCGCGACAATCATTCACGGTCACAACTTGTATACCTCAGAAACAGAAGTTTGCCAATCAAAGATTCATGGTCATGACTTATATATCGCGGTCATGACTTGGACAGTTTTCTGATTTTATCTTCTTAACTACCAACTGCCAGATAAGCATTATCAACCGCCATCAACTACCAACGATAAGATACCAATCAGAAGTCAACTAATCAAGAAAAGGTGCCTATCCATTATAGATTATATCAAAGCTTGTCAACCAATCACAATGAAGAGATGCAATCATTCACCAATGGACACAACTCTTCATTTGGATAGATGCAACCCTTCGAACTCTATAAATAGGGCTCCAAACCTTACAATTTCATACAACATCATAGAGTGCAGAAGAGAGGGGTGAAAGATAGTGTACAGTATATAGATAGAGAATAAATATCTAGTTTCACTACTTTCATAAGTGTTAGCGAGAAAATGTTTAAGTGATTCGAATCATTGTTTAAATCACTAGATTTCTCTATATTCTTGAGCAATTGTTGTATAAGTGTACTTGCAAATCACTTATCAATAAAATTTTTCGTTCTTCAATATTTGTTTGTTCGATATTCGCAAAGAATAACATCCTAGCAGACGTTCTGTACGGGCCGAGACTGAATTCAAAGCAGAAGCGGAATTGCGGGAATTGACAACTCCCATTAAAGAGTGGATACGGTTTGATCAACTTTAGCTTTCACTTGCATACCTTACAACTTTGCTTTGCTTTCTACTTATACTTTTTATTTCAAAGTTTATGATATGTTTATGTGTCATAATGAGTATTTCGTGCTAAGTCTTTTAT
>CATIWQ010833296.1:0-19028 GCA_949673415.1 Euphorbia schlechtendalii
TTTTTTAAATAACAAACACAATATCGTGATCTTCTTTTTAGGCCACATGGGCCTCGTTGAATTCAAAATCGAACATACGTGCTATCCCCTATGCTAACCTTTGTGGATGCAGGTAGATTAGGATTAGATGTATGTTTAGGACTTTAATTTTTCTTTGAGTATCGTAATTTCAATTTTTGGGAAATGTAATTAATAGGTTAGCGGGCGGTTGCATCCCCTGATTTTTGAAGCCTTGTAATTTCCATTTTTCGCTTTTACTTTTCACATTTACTTACTATTTTGTGGATGGTTTATTTTTTCGCTTTGTGAATGATTTATTATTTCGCAATATGTGAACCATGCATCTAAACTCCAAAAATGACCTAAGTGCGAATATGCGCAATTAAAAGAAAATGTTTTTCTGTAGATGTAATATAATGTGATCCAATGAGAAATAAGCAACTTATCCCGGACCCGAATCTCTATGTCTTGGTGGGCCATCCCTTGGATGTTAAACCTCACAGGACTCTAATTCCTGGAAAGAGCTAATCCAGGTGGCGACTCCACACTAAGAGATGGCAGATTCGGGTTCGAACCGATCTAAAACATTTTCGCTTTTCTCTTTTCAACCTTTTTACCGGGTCCCCGACCCAGTCCACCTTTTTTCAAACACCCCGGTGGACTGCACCTATCATCCCGTGCGCTCTCGACCCACCGCTCCGTGTCGCCCGCTCACACTAAGGATAGTGGAAAATTCACAAAGTTGGCTACTAATGTTGATGTGAGCCGTTATATGGAAACAATTGGTGACGATGATGTTCTCTATGTGGACTCTCCATATGACGACATATCACAAGGGTAGAGAGTTGTTGGGTTAGAAATGGGGGACAACTAAACTAGGGCAACAATTTTAGAAGTTTCCAACATTAGTATAAATAGGGAACCTAAAGATTAAACTATTGAAGCTCATTTGAAGGAGGTAGCTAATGTAGAATATTTTCAGCAAGAATAAACCACTGCAAGTAAAATCAACATGGTAGAAACCACTACTATAAAATTAACATAGAAGAGGTCAATTGATTTAAAATACCCTATACCTCAGTGATAGGGTCCATCATGTATCCTATCGTATGCACTCGACCTGACATCTCACATGTGTTGATCATCACGAGCATATTTCAATTTGACCTAGGTGAGAAGCACTAGATACCCGTTAAAACTATCCTCAAGTACTTACGCAGAACTAAGGATATGTTTTTAGTATATGGAGAAGGTGATATCACTTTGAAGGGATACATCGATGCGAGTTTTCAGTCTGACATGGATGTTTATAAATCTGAGTCGTGTTATGTGTTTATGTTAAATAGAGGGGCAGTTGTTTGAAAAGTTTCAAACAAGATACGATTGTCGATTCAACCACGGAATCTGAGTATTTAGTTGCTTCAGAAGCAGCTAAGCAAGCCATGTGGCTTAAGGGATTTATTCGTGATCTCGATGTGGTGTCCAGCATTGTAAATCCAATAGCAATCTATTGCGATAACATTGAGGCTATTGCTAAGGCAAAGGAACCATGGTCTCATAACAGAAATGAACATACACTCAAAAAGTACTATCTCGTACAATAGATGGTAACACAAAAGGATATAAGCTTAGAACACATCCCAACGGACTAGCATGTTAACGAGTATGGTATGAGGCACATGACTAGTAGGTTAATGAGTATGGTATGAGGCACATGGACAATTGGCTCTAGTATAAGTGGGAGATTTTTAGACATGATGTATACCCTAGAGGCAATTAGGGCGATATATCTTTATTAGTTATAATGTACAAATGGTTTCGAATTATGAATAATAATAATTAAGGCATTTTTGTTACTTATCAGTGCTTTCTATTTATTAATGTATCTCACCGATATCATAGACACATAATATTTAACATGCATATGCGCATTGATGAGACAAAGTCCATGACTACTTCATAGCGTAAAAGTGCGAGGAAATAGTGGGAGCTATGTGGTGTGAGAACTATATATACGTGTTACTATGAATAGTTTAAATATCCCTAGTCATAGTTTCATTAAGACTGGACATCAATGGAACAAATACACTAGCATGTGTAGGCTTACTCCTTGGATTAGATCCAAGCAACCGATCTCATGAGCTGAAGGTGGTACCTTGAGTTAACACATGAACTATATCCATTAGAGATCACTATAAAACTGACACTTGGAAAGAACTATATTCGTGTGTTTGTGTCATGTCTTATTGTAGTAGCAGTACAAGTATCCTCAGACATGAGATACTGTTTACCTTGTGTAAGAGTTGTTATACTTTGGGTCATACTTATTCATACCTTGGTGATCAGGATGATAAGGGTGATTACAGGTATAGCGATAATCACATGTTGGTAAGCTGTGTAGTCAAGATAGGATCCATCGCTCCTAATATAGTGATATAATGGGAGATGTACCTTAGGGCCCCTTATTGAGGAGACACACTCATAAAACTTTGATTAGAGTATAAGATTGATAGAACGAGTTTTAATCAATCTTGATACATAATGGGCGACTGGTGTTCTTCATGAACAAGTCTAATTCAAGGATAGCTAGTGTTATTACATGAGGTAACACTTATTCTGAGCTCAATAAATTGGATGGTACTTAACCTGATGGAAGAAGTGTATTGTATTGGTTACTAATGTAGAACCGGATCAAGTCACAAGCACATGACGTTCCAAGTATCGGGGGATCATACGTCTTTGCTAGAAAGCCCATTTAATCATTTAGAGCTATCGAGTTCCATATCGATCTGGAACACTAAGCCTAAAGTTTCCCAGATGGGAAGCCGAGTTTAGGTTAACCTCTAGCGACTCTATACTTTGGGTTCTTATGAGGTCACACACTTTAAGTCTTTATCAGACTAAGTAAAGAACCTATAGACTAGGTCTATGCCAAAAATATAAGTTGTTGAATCCGTTAGAAGAATTAGTAATAGGTTGAACTAAATTATTTAATTAAAAGGAATAAAGAGGAAATAGGGAAAATTACACAGAGCGAGCAAGGGAATTTTTCTCATTGCGAGTGTGCCCCAAAAAGAACACGGGTTGTCACCATGATCAGTGCTAATGAGCCTGATAGATATGGGATTGGATTATATCCCTTCCCTTGAAGTTGTTCAAGGGGAGTCTAACACTCCTCCTTTTCCTTATAAATAGGCCTCCATCTCCTCTCTTTATTCATACACAACAACATCTGAAAATAACTTTAAGCTAAGATTTTCTCTCTAGATTCGACTCTCTCTTCTTCCTTTGTTGTGCGAGATTCTCCACGAGTTTCTCCAAATAATCAAAGAATTCTTATTGAAAGCTCTTTCTCAAGTAAGCCTTTGGGATTATTTTTGGGTTGGTTTTTGAGTGGTCTAGCAGCAACTCTATACTGACAAGTTCCTCATCCTTGAGATTTTGGTCGGTAAAGATTAATGTTGATCAATTGTAGAGGCTCTCCTAGTTTGGAAGCTCGTGCTAACAATGTGCTATTGAAATACTTAGAGGCAACACCACTACCAAAAGAGATAAATCATGCATCAACTGGTAATGCTTCAAACTTTAAATGCTAGGTTTCTTTTATATGTTTTATAAACCTAAAAGTATCTATGGAATATTTTAACTTAGATTGTATCAATCATGGCATGCTTAGGAGATCTATAGGTTAATTTTATGTTTTAAAATTCCTCCTTGGAAACATTGCATGTTCAATTACTATCTTGATTATCTAGTAAATGGTTCAACCATGTTTCCCAAATTCAATAGAAGGGGTTTTTTTTAATGTTAATAGAAATAGTACAAAAGTGTGTTTAATTAAAGACCTTATATTAAATGCATGTACATATATTAATGTTTGAACATTTCTTTCTTATATCTAGGTTGAATATGATCACTAACAAAAACAGTCATATTTATACTAGCCATCTTGACAAAATGGAGTATGTTGTTTACAACTTCAATGAGTAGTTTCGTATTGTTAAAAGATTTCTTTGGATTTATTATTAAGATTATGTTCTAGATGATCCAAGTCCCAAACACACCGGCAAGAACGCCTTTGCATATGAGATGAATGACTATGTGGAAACTGTGAGTTTGCTGCAAAGCTCATGTTAGACAACATGCTCTCAAAATACAAACATGTATACATAAATCTTGATCTAGAGACCATGATTCATCATCTCAACTAAGTGGAAAATATGGAAAGCAAATTGTTCCATGGTAAATTTTTGGGTGACGCCTCGACAATGGAGTTTGTCATATACATATATAATAACTATTAGAAATTAAAGGAGTTGGGTACTATACACATCGAGAAAACTTTGAGAGAAATGGTATTGAGCTGATTACCCGATAAATATTATTCTTTCAAAGAGATGCTTAAGGAGTATTCTCATAACTATACTTTGACTCAACTCATGGACTTGCTCGAGATATTTGAAACTAATTTTAGAAAGAAGCTCAAAAATCAAGTAAATGCCGAGGACCTTAAGTTAAAGAAACTTAAAGGTTTAAAAGTCAAGAGAAAGCTCATGAAGTGGTTAGAATGGAAAAGGGAAGAAGTTTCTCTTAGAAAAATCTCATTGGATAATGATGAGAGTTGTGGCATGAAATTTTAAAGGTATGTTCATACTAGAGAGTTTATCTATAGTTTCTTAAGAGTCTGCATGGGTACTGGATACTGGTCATGGTACTCAAATTTGTACTTCTATATAGGGGTTGTAGATTAGCATGAAGCTTGCAAAGAAGGAAATAGACCTAAGAGTTTGAATTGGAGCATGGGTTAATGCAACACTTGTAGGGAAATATAGCCTTCGCACTTACTTAGTGTTCTAGTTTTCTAAACAATTGCTATTACACTCCTGCCAATACAAGGAATATAATTTTCATCGCGTGTTTAGCAACAAAAGGATTTGAAATTTTATTTTCTCGTAATACATGTAAAATTCAACGTGATAATAGTCTTTATACTTATGGAATGTGTTAGAATGGCGTTTATGTTATAAATATTAAAATTGAAATTCTAAATATGAATATTGTTAAAAATCGAAGTTAGATAATGAGAAATCTTCATATTTTTGGCATTGTCGTCTAGGCCATATAAATGAGACTAGCTTAACTAAGTTACACAGTTATGGTGACTTGGGCCCAATGGAATGGGAATCCTATATGGTATGCGAACCTTGTTTAAAAGGAAATATGACAAATAAACCTTTCAAAGGAAAGGGTCAATGTGTAACAAGTACTTTGAAAATACACTCTGATGTATGTGGTCTAATGAGTGTTAAGACACATGAAGGTTTTGTCTACTTTATAACCTTTATCGATGATTACTCACCATATGGTTATCTGAATCTTATGAGGCACAAGTTAAAAGTTTTGAAAAATTCAAAGACTTCTAAACTGAAGTAGAGAAATAGCTTGGGAGAAGTATCAAGACCCTTTGATCTGATCGAGGAGGTGATTACTTGAGTCAAGAATTTTAGAATTACCTAAAGGATAATGGTATTTTATCCCAATGGACACCTCCTTATACACAACAATGTAATAAAAATTGTCAGAAAGGAGGAATGGAACCCTACTTGATATGGTTTGGTCCATGATGAGCCAAGCAGAGCTCAACAGATTCTTTTTGGGGTTATGCACATGAGAGTATAGTTCATATTCTAATTAGATTGCCCTCGAAATCAGTTAATCAAACACCTTACGAAATGTAGTATGGTAAGAAACTAGCCCTTTCGCACATGAGAGTTTGGGGATGTCCTGCTTATGTTTAAAGGGATAGTTCAGATATGTTGGGTGCTAAGTTAGATAGGTTTCTATTTGTAGGTTACCCTAAGGAGACTATGGGTTAAACCTTTTATGATCCAAAAGAAGAAAAGGTACTTGTTTTAAGGAATGCTTAGTTCACATACTTGCAAAAGCTAGTGGGAGCAATCTTGAGTTGGATGCTCAAGAAGATCAAATAGACAATCAACTGATTGATCCTACACATGTTACATAAGAAAGTGTAAGCATGGAATAACCTATTATAAGATAGACATTGCATAGGTTTGGAAGGGCTCCAATTGTTGTTGAAAGATATGGAAGATGAGAAGCCTAAGACTTAGAATGAAGCAATGGAAGGCTCAGAGTCTGATAAATTATTTAGAGCCATTAAATTAGACATGGACTCCATTACAAAAATCAAGTTTGGAACTTAGTTGATGCTCCAAGTGGGATTAAGCCTATAAAAATCAAGTAGGTTTTGAAGAAGAAAACTATTAAACCCAAGTTTATAGTACCTCATAGTAATTAAAATGTTTTGGAAATAACAAAATGACTAGGATATTGAAATTAATTGAGTACTAAGTATATTCTTAATTAATGACATTTACTCAAGTTTGTTTAAGAGAAAATAGCTCAGTTTATTGAGAAATTAATTAAGTTATATCTTAGAGTAAGAAAAGCAGAGTTGAGCTGAGTATTACTTAGTTTATAAGATATTCACTCAACTGTATTGAGTTAGCTTTTATTCATAAAAGTTGTGTACCTTTGACACTTAGAAAAATATTTAACTCTTGTGCCACTAACGGTTTCTGTTAGAAATGGAATATAACTTTGATGCTTTTCAGGAGAAAAAGCGGTGAAATTAAAGAAGATATTCCAATGGTCCTCACAAGATAAAAGGTGTTAGTATGGAATGTTTTAGATTTCTCACTAAAGTCCAAGGAAAAAGGAATCTTCTTACATGCACCATTTCTTAGTGTCTCCGTGCAACTCTACAACTTTAGCAAGTCAACGAATGGTAGAATTCCACGTTGCAACTCACGCGCCTCTCTATTAGAACAGATTGCTTAAAGAAAAACAAGTTTTGATAATAGATTAATCTCACACTTCAACATTCAAAATCTCTATCTCTAAACATCCTGGAGTTTATCTGCAATGGGAAAATTCAAAAGATTTGAAGAGAAGAGATATTGAAGAGCTGTCAGGATGAGAAGTTTACAATGACTAATTCCAAGACCTTCAACTACAAATAGAAGACTGGAGCAGACGTTCAAACTTGGTCAATCACCTCGAATTTCTTCTAAGAGCTGAAACCTTGTTCAGATACTCTCAACTTCAAGAAATTCAAAATCAAGTAATCAGTAAACATTCATTGTTCAAATCTATTTATAATAGAGAGAATAATTCTTAAGACTTAACATTGTAAATGATTCAACATTCTATAAGTTGAATTCCACGATTCTCAATTTCTTTTAAAAAATCTGATTGTTGGTTTAAGAAGGGTACCAAAAATGTGGATTGAGTGGTAGTTAGGTACTTTCTGTAATTGTGTCTCCCCATTGTAAAGGCTTCTCCGCCTAAGGAAGGAACGAAATCACTAGTGGATTAAAGATCGGAAAGGAATCCGGGGACTAGAGGTAGGCTAGGTGCCGAACTAGGATAAAATCTCAGGTGTTGATGTTCAAACCTTACTTGTGCCTTTATTATGTTTCTCATTCATCATTCTATCTTTGTTATTTATCATTTTTTTAAATCAAATCCGTGCTGAGTAGAGTACTCAACAAGCGATTGAAGATAAACTGTGCCAACCAAGCTGAGTAGTTTATAGTTTTTAGACCCAGCTCAGCACGAAGCACTTAGCACGCATCTAAAAACTAAACTTTGTGAATATTTTTATAAAATCCAAAAAAGAAACAAAGAATTGCATTCACCCCCCTGTGCTATTTATTTAGCCCATTTAGGACCAACAAGTGGTTTTAGAGTAGTGCTCAACTTAGAGATTGATCATCTTTGAGTTGATGATCCATAAATGACTTATAATAGCTTTAGTACCGGTTCACGACAGACAGTGCTCTTGAAGGAGGGAATGTCTATAACCAGGCCACCATTATTTGACGATAATCATTACACATTTTGGAAAAATCACATGAAAAATTTTATTCAATCATAAAGCATGCAAGCATGGCTCATTATCGAGCTAGGCCCACGTATTCCTACTATAGTTAGGAATGGGCAACATGTTCTAGCCAAACCAAAAGATTATGATGATGCTGACTTGAGGCTTCTCAAAGAGAATGTTGAAATGATTAGTTACTTACACTATGCTTTTGATCTTATTGTATTTAATAAGGTCTTGAGCTACGAGATAGCACATGAAATTTGGAAGAAGCTGGAGATTACCTATGAAGGGATTGATAAGATCAAAGAGTCCAAGATCAACCTCATGCTGAGAGAGTGTGAGATGTTCTAGATGGGCTCTAGAGAGGGTATTCAAGCCATTAATACTAGGTTCATTAACATCTTTAATAAATTGAAGAGGCTTGTCAAGGAATTCACCGTAAAGGTGCCAGTGAAGAAGATTCTCCACACTCTTACCTTAGAGTGGGATGCCAAGAAGAGCGCAATTTAGGAGGCTCATGATCTTAAGACCTATAGCTATGATGAACTGATAGGCCCCTTGCTGACTGAGGAGTTGACCTTAAGGAAATATACAGATAACTCCAAAATGAGTAAAGGCAAGAAGAGAGAGGGCAAAGCCATTGTCCTGATAGCTGATTCCTTTAATGAATCCACAAGCTACGATTCTGATGAGAAAATGTCCCTTCTGACCAAGTATTTCAAATGCTTCATGAAGAAGGACAAGATGTTCAACAAGAAGAAGTTTCCTACTAAAATCAAGTCAACTAAGCACCGGTGAGGAGTTGAGGAAGGACTTAAGAAGGAACACAGCAAAGATATCAAATGCTTTGGCTGTGGAGAAAAAGGTCATATCCAATTGAGCTGTCCAAAGATCAAGAAGGGCAGATACTAGAACAGGTTCGGTAAGAAGAATGTGGCACTTACTTCCACCTGGAGCTATTAAGAAGAATCTTCATCATCTGATGAAGAAGCAACTAATTCCATCAACCTTTTCTTGATGGCTATTGAGAATGATAGAGGCGAAGGCTAATACATTAAATAGAAGTCAAACAGTTGCTGACTTTGAAGCTGAGCAGATGAAATGAAAATCTCATCAAGTTGAGGTACATTCTAAAATTCCTTTATCTATCAAAGAATTTGCCTAGGTACTTTTTGATGTTATGAAACTGACTAATAAGTCAGGAAATTATATGAAGGAGCTAGTGAGGAGAAGTGAAGATCAGGAAGACACTATTTCTTCCTTATCTCTTGATATCCGCTTTCCTCAAGAAAAAGCTGAGTATCAGGAATGTAATGCCAGTGAGCTCACTAAGTAATTAGATGAGTTGACTGCTAAGATAACAGCTTTGAAGAAATGGATTCCTCTTCATCCCACAATTAAACTTCAAATAACATAACTCGTAATTCTAAGAGAAAGAATTCATCTAAAAAGAAGAAAGAGAGCCTGCCCAAAGGAAAAACGGTGTGTGATTTTTGTGTAAAAGATGGACATGTTATTGTTCTATATAGGCATAAAAATGGTTATTACAATGAGTTTGACTAGAGTAATTTAAGCACTACTAACAAAGGAGGACCCAGCTCAAGAGCATGGGTACCTAAGAAAATGTAATTATTTTGCAAGTGTGCCTTACATTCGCTGATGACTCTACAATGTGGTATTTGGATAGCAGATGCCCAAGGCATGTGATGGGAGGTGAAAGTTAGTTCATCTCATTGGAGTGCAAAAGAAATGGAAGTGTCAGCTTCAAAGATAACCAAAAAGGCAAGATTGTGGGTTGAGGCACTATTGGTGTCTCTCCGTCAATCGAAGAGTTTTATCTGGTCAAAGGACTCAAGTTCAACTTGCTTAGTACATCCCAGCTTTGTTACAAAGGTAGAAAGGTTACATTCAACTTAGCAAGTTGCTCACTTATTGACTGTAAGACTGACTCAACTATTCTCTTTACTCATAGAATCAATAATGTGTTTACGATTGATTTATCCCCTAGCTCCTCTAATGTGTTTCTTGTATTTAAGGAGGATAATTCATGGCTTTGACATAGAAGTTTGGGTCATATAAATATGAACATTCTATCCAAACAGGCTAAAAAGTAATTAGTTGTGGGTTTAC
This sequence comes from Euphorbia schlechtendalii, assembly GCA_949673415.1. NCBI lineage: Eukaryota > Viridiplantae > Streptophyta > Magnoliopsida > Malpighiales > Euphorbiaceae > Euphorbia > Euphorbia schlechtendalii. The sequence goes on from CATIWQ010833296.1 coordinate 10,040, forward strand.
CCAATATCAACTTGAAGAAGGATAAATTGTGCTCAGCTTGCCAACTAGGTAACCAGGTTAGAAATAATTTACATCAATTAATCATGTAGTAACTAAGCAACCATTGGAATTCCTCCATCTGGATCTCTTTGGCCTAGTTCATCCCATGAGCTTGGGTGGTAAGAGATTCTCATTGGTGGTTGTGGATGACTTCAGGAGATCACTTGGGTAGTCTTACTGAGTAGCAAAGATGAAACATATGAATCTTTTTTCAAGCTTAGTAATCAGATAATGAATGAAATAGGAACTAAAATTAGTAGAATTTGAAGTAATCATGGACGTGAATTCGAGAACTTTCATTTTTGAAGAATTCTGTTCAGTAAATGGCATCGACAACAACTTCTCTTCTCCTTATACTCCTAAACAAAATGTGGTTGTAGAAAGGAAGAATATAACTAAAGTTGAAATGGCTCGATCCATGTTGAGTGATAATGATCAACCAATGTACTTTTAGGGAGAAGCTGTTAACACAGCTTGTTATATCATGAATCGGGTTTTAATTCACCCGATTCTTAAGAAAACACCCTATGAGATTTGGCAAGGGTGCAAGCCTAAGATTGGTTATCTTAGATCATTTGTCTATAGTGTTAGACATGATGTATACCCTAGAGGCAGTTAGGGCGATATGTCTTAATTGGTTATAATGTACAAATGTTTCATATTATTATTAATAATAATTAAGGCAACTTTGTTGCTTATCAGTGTTTTCAATTTATTTATGTATTTCACTGCAATAATAAATATATATAGTATTATATATATGCGCATTGATAGGAAAAATTATGCTACTACTTCATAGTGTAAAAGTGCAAGGACATAGTGGGAGCTATGTGGTGTGAGAACTGCACATACATGTTACTATGAATTGTCTAAATATCCCTAGTCATAGTTTCACTAAGCTTGGACTTCAATGTAAAGGATAGACTAGCATGTGCAGGCTTACTCATTCGATTAGATCCACACAGCTGATCTCACTAGCTGAAGGTGGTACCTTGAGTTAGCACATGAATGTATTCAGGGTAATACATTGGAGACTGTAATAAGACAAACACTCAGAAATAAGTATATCCATGTGTTTATTTCATGTCTTATTGCAATAGCAGTACAAGTATCCTCAGACCTGAAATACTAGTTACCTTGTGTAGGGGAGTCTATACTTTGGGTCATACTTATTCATACCCTAGTGATCAAGATGATACGGGTGATTACGGGTATAGTGATGATCACATGTTGGTAAGCTGAGTAGTCAAGATGGGATCCATCGCTCCTGATATGGTAATATAATGGTAGATGTACCTTAGGGGCCCTTATTAAATTGACACACTCATAAAACTCTGATCAGAGTATAAGATTGATAGAACCAGTTTCTAGTCAATCTTGATACATAATGGCTGAGAAGTGTTCTTTGTGAATAAGTCTAATTCCAAGATAGCTACGGCTATTACATGAGCTGACACTTAATCCGAGCTCAATAAACTAGATGGTACTTAACTTGATGGAAGGAGTGTATTGTATTGGTTACTACTGCAGAACCGAATCAAGTCACAAGCATGTGATGTTCCAAGTATTGGGGGATCATACACCTTTGCTAGAAATCCCATGTGATTGTCTAGAGCTATCAGGTTCCATATTTGTCCTAAACATTGAGCCTAAAGGTTTTCAGATGGAAAGCCAAGTTTAGGTTAATCTCTAGAAGCACAATACTTTGGGATCCAATGAGGTCACACACTTTGGGTCTTTACCAGACTAAGTAAAGAACCTACAGACTATGTCTTTGCTGAAAATAGTTGTTTGTCGAATTCGTTAGAACAATTATTAATTAGATTGACCAAATTAATAATTAAAGCAAATAAAGAGAAAAATAGAGAAAAATGCACGGAGCAGAGCAAGGGAATTTTTCCCATTGCGAGTGGGCCCCAAACAAACACAGGATGTTCGGAGTGGGGCTAGCGTGGCTACCCCGCGAGCTTAAAAGCTTGCGGGCCGCTAGCGCGTGGGCTACGCACAAGACTGATAAGTGTATAATTACACTTATTATCATGATAATTTTACACATTAAACACCATAGTTTAAGTCATTTTTATACTTCATATAAAAGATTTTACATGGTATGTAGTTGTTTTGTTATGCAAATGCAAGTACTAGGTAAATCATGGAATTAAAATGATTAAAGTTGGAAATCTACGCAAAAAGAGTGAAAAAGGTGCAAAAAGATGTGTCAAACTTAAGGAATTGGCAAAGCATCGAAGATGTCAATCTCAAAGAAGAATCATGTGAAAAAGGCATGTCATGATCGTGACACACATATCGCGGTCATGACTTGTTAACTTTCACAACAGAAAGTTGCCAACCAATTATTCAAGGTCTCGACATACATTCGCGGTCGTGACCTTGATGGTTTTTTGGTCACCGCCATCAACTACCAAATGATAAGACACCTTTTGGATGTCAACCAATCATGAAAAGGTGCCTTTCCATTGTGGATAAGATCAACCCAATTCAACCAATCACAATGAAGTGATGCAATCTTTAACCAATGGACACAACTCTTCGTTTAGATAGATGCAACCCTTTGTACTCTATAAATAGGGCTCCAAACTCAACCATTTTCATGGCATATATGGTGTGAGGAAACTTAATGTGACATAGAGGGTATATATGTGTGTTCACGTGTATGTATAGATTGAGAGAAAAATCATGTAGATTTTGTTTCATTTTAAGTAAGCGAGAAAATGTATAAGTGATTCGAACTTTATTTTGATCACTAGATTTCTCTACACATTCGAGTGATTGTTGTATAAGTGTAATTGCAAATCACTTATCAATAAAAGTTTTTATTCTTCAATATTTGTTTATTTGATATTACAAAGAATAGCATCCAAGAGGAGGTTCTTTACGAGTCGAGACCGAATTCAAAGCATATGCATGAATTGCGGGAATTGACAACTCCCATTAAAGAGTGGATACGGTTTGATCAACTTTAGCTTTCACTTGCATACATTACAACTTTGCTTTGTTTTCTACTTATACTTGCTATTTCAAAGTTTATGATATGTTTATGTGTCGTAATGTATATTTAGTGTTGATTCTTTTATATTAATCAAGTTATATGCTTTTGAGTTAACTTTAAGAGTAGTTTCGGGGTTAACGAGATTGTGTATAATCACTTGATCTGTGATTATAATGCTGTTTATGGCTATGTGAGAGTGACCCGTACTAATCATAGTAGTATTGTTATCCAGGTTTATATAATCATCTTAATTCATTTGCACTAGATTTAGAAAAGTCATTTCATGTGTTGCTCTATGGTGAATAATTTAGAAAAGTTATCTGGTTTGCAAGAAGAAGCATTATTGGAGATAATAAAGGGTAGAATAAGAAGTATTGGATGGCAAATTTTTGATATTAGAGGAATTAGCCCTAATATAGTAAGCATTCTATTAATTTGGAGAATGAAAGTAAACCTAGAATAGAAAAGCAAAGAAGATTAAATCATCACATGAAGGAAGTTGTTAAGAAGGATATTATTAAGTTATTAGATGCAGGAATTATTTATCCAATTTCAGATAGTGAATGGGTAAGTCTTATTCAATGTGTTTCAAAAAAAGGAGGTATTACTGTAGTTCATAATGAAAAGGATAACTTAGTTCCTACTAGGACAACAACTGGATGGAGAGTTTACATAGATTACAAAAAATTAAATGCAGCCATGTTCGCTACTTTTCTACTGATAAGTTTAATAATTTTTACGCAAAGAGTTTGGCTATATATCAATGGCACCAAAAACTTGTTCATTAAAAAAATAGGTGTTGTCAGTACCTCTTATCAAATAGAAAAATGATGATAATTGCAAGTATATAGTTGCAATGTAGTTTTAAAAGATATGGATCCCACAGGGAAGGACTAGCTCTAAAGATCAAATAGGGAAAAAGGATAAAGAGAATAATATGTATTGATATTTTTGGATAGGAGGGTTAGAATGAAGAATGAGTAAATATAGATGTGATAGATGAGAGATCTAAATACATAGATTTTCACTGCAAACAAGTATAGTAGAGAAAACATGCAAGATCAACAAAGATGCTACAACGCACTAGACTAATCTAACAAACCCTGGTTCAACACACTCAAATGTTCAATGATTTGCTGCAGAGCAACACATGAAATAACTTTTTCTAATCCCAGCGCAAACGAGATAAGACTATTATGAAAACCTAGACAACATCAATACTATGCTTAGTACGGGTCGCTCTCATATAGCCACATTTAGCAAGTTACCATTCTAAAAATGTTGGCTCACTAAACAGCGTTATATCACAGATCCAGTGATTATACATGATATTGTTAACCCCAAAACTACTCTAAAAATTAACGCCAACGCATATAACTTGATTAACATAAAAGATTTAGAACGAAATACGCAATATGACACATAGACATATCATAAACTTCGAAATAGAAAGTATAAGTAGAAAGCAAAGCAAAGTTGTAAGGTATGCAAGTGAAAGCTAAAGTTGATCAAACCGTATCTACTCTTTAATGGGAGTCATTAATTCCCGCAATTCTTGCGTCTGCTTTGAATTCGGTCTCGGCCCGTACAAAACCTCCGCTAGGATGTTATTCTTTGCGAATATCGAACAAACGAATATTGAAGAATGAAAACTTTTATTGATAAGTGATTTGCAAGTACTCTAATATAACAATCGCTCAAGAATATAGAAAAATCTAGTGATCGAAACAAGGATTCGAATCACTTAAACATTTTCTCACTAACGCTTATGAACGTAGCGAACTCTCTATCTACACACACACACTATATCTCTCTAATACACTCTAATATTTTCCCTCTATCTCACTGCACCATGTACCATGAAATTTGTGAGGTTTAGAGCCCTATTTATAGAGTTCGAAGGATTGCGTCTATCCAAACGAAGAGTCACATCCATTGGTGAAGGATTGCATCTCTTCAATGTGATTGGTTGAGAGGCTTTGATTCAATCCACAATGGATAGGCACCTTTTCATGATTGGTTAACTCCTGATAAGTATCTTTTCACTGGTAGTTGATGGTGGTTGATGGCGGTTGATCATGCTTATTTAGCTATTGGTAGTTAGGAAGATAATACTAGAAAATCGTCCATGTCATGATCACGATATGTGATTTGTGACCGTGAACCTTTGATTGTCAGACTTCAATTTCTAAAGTGAACAGGTCGCGATCGCGAGGTATTGTCGTGATCGTGAATTGAGTTTTCTTCAGAAATATCCTTGTAAGTTCACCGATCTTTGACAGCTTCGATTCTAAGCCAAATCTTTAAGTTCCACGCATCCTTTTGCACCTTTTTCACTCTTTTTTCATAGAATTCCATTTTAGATCATTTTACTCCCAAGATTTACCTAGTATCTGCATTTACTTCAAAAACAATTACATACCATGTGAAATCTTTTATATGAAGTATACAAATGACTAAAACTATAGTGTTCATTGTATAAATTTATATGATAATAAGTGTAATTATACACTTATCAAGCCACTAGGAAAGACCATTTCCCTTTACCATTTATAGATCAAATGTTAGAAAGTATATCTGGTAATGCATTTTACTATTTCCTATATGGATTCTCTAGATATTTTCAAATTCATATTCGGCCAGATGACCTGAACAAAACCACTTTTACATGTCCATGCTACTTTTCAAAGGTGTGTTTCAGCTATTTTTAGTAAGTATGTGGAAGATATTATGGAAGCTTTAATGGATGATTTCTCTATATATGGAGATTGTTTTGAGAAATGTCTAAAAAATTTGGATAAAGTACTTGCTAGATGTGAAGAAACTAATTTGGTTTTGAATTGGGAGAAATGTCATTTTATGGTTAATGAAGGTATAATATTAGGTCATAAGATAGATGAGAAGGGAATTCACATAGACATAGCAAAAACTAAAATCATATAAAAATTTCCTCCCATAAATGTTAAGGGAATAAGATTATTTCTAGGCCATGTCGGATTTTACAGAAGGTTTATTAAAGATTTCTAGGTTATAGCTAAACCTTTGACTAATTTATTAGTTAAAGATTTGAAGTTTGATTTCTCTAATGACTATTTAAAAGCCTTCGATACCTCAAAGAAAGCATTAATTTCAGCACCCATAATTTTTAAACCAAATTAGTCTCTACCATTTGAATTGATGTGTGATGCTAGTGATGTTGCTGTTGGTTGTGTTTTAGGTCAAAGGTATGAAAAAAAAAATTTCATGCAATCTATTATGCGAGTCACACTTTGTCTTCTGCACAATTCAAATACACCATCACTAAAAAAGAGATGTTAGCAATCGTATATGCATGTGATAAATTTAGATCATATCTGATTGGATCTAAAGTAATAGTTTATACAGATCATGCTACTTTAAGATACTTGTTTACTAAAAAAGATGCCAAACCTAGATTAATTAGGTGGATCCTTCTTTTACAAGAATTTGACATAGAAATAAGGGATAAAAAGGGAAGTGAAAATACCATAGATGATCACTTATCTCGTCTAAAAGATGATAAGGGACCTATAGGTGAAACTGGTGAAATTAATGAACTTTTTCCCAATGAAAATCTAATGTTTGTTAAACATACTGTTAGTCCATGGTATGCTGACTTTGCAAATTATTTGGTTACGTATACTTTACCCTCTGATTTAGATTCTAATGGTAAGAAGAAATTTCTTAAAGATATTAGATCATTTATGTGGTATGACCCTTATTTGTTTAAAGTATGTGCCGACAGTATTATTCGCTGATGTGTAGATAATAATAACTTTTCTTCAATTTTAAGTCATTACCATAATAGCATATATGGAGGACATTTAGGACTAGCAAAAGCTGGTGCTAAAGTCTTAGGGAGTGGATTTTATTGGCCAACATTGTTCAATGATGCTAGAGATTTTGTTCAGAATTGTGATAATTGTCAAAGAACAGGAAACATAAGTTGAAGAGATGAGATGCCATTGAAAAACATCTTAGAAGTAGACCTTTTTTATGTTTGGGGTATAGATTTCGTAGGGCCATTTCCTACATCTAATGGTAATAATTACATTCTGGTTGCAGCTGATTATGTTTCAAAATGGGTTGAGGCTAACACATATAGTAAGAATGATGCTAGAGTAGTTGCTAACTTCCTTGAGCAATTATTTAATAGATTTGGAGTTCCTAGGACCATTATTAGTGATGGAGGTTCACATTTCATTAGTAAGACTTTTGAAAGCTTGATACAAAAGTATGGAGTACATCATAAGGTTGCTACCCCATACCACCCTCAGACTAGTGGTCAAGTAGAAATCTCCAATCGAGAAATTAAGTAGATTCTCGAAAAGACTATCTCGAATTCTAGGAAAGATTGGTCTTATAAGTTAAATGACGCATTATGGACTTACAGAACAGCTTTTAAGACACCTATTGGTTGACTCCCTATAAGTTGTTTTACAGAAAGGCTTGTCATTTACGAAATGACTAATTCTACTTGTCATTTACGGAATAGCTTTTACGGAATGACTAATTCTACTTGTCATTTACCAGTAGAATTAGAGCATAAGGCTTTATGGGCTTTGAAGAATTTAAATATGGATTTACACAAAGCTGATGATAGAAGAAAGATGGATTTAAATGTGTTAGAAGAACTACATTTGTCATCATATGAAAATGCAAAGATCTACAAAGAGAAAACAAAACGGTGGCATGATGCAAAAATACGGGAAAAGAAGTTTAAAGTCAAAGATAGAGATCTATTATATAATTCCAGGCTTCGTTTGTTCCCTGGGAAACTCAAATCTCGTTGGAAAGGACCTTATGAAGTTATTTAAGTGTTTGATAATGGAGCTTTGGAATTTAAATCCGAACATGGAGAAATATTCCGAGCTAATGGTCAACGATGCAAACCATATCTTGAAAATAAATTTGAACAACAAGATGTTGATGTTCAATTGCTATCTTCACCATGACTACTCAAGGTATAAATTAGTAAATATTTACCGTTTGTATTTAACAATGTTCATTTGTGCTAATGTTTCTAAGTTGTTTTAGGTACAAGTCTAAAAATTGAAAATTTGAAGAATTAAAGAAGATCGCGATCGCGACATTCAACTCGCGCTCGTGACAATTTACTGTAAACTTTCTATTTCTATCCTGAGGAAGATCACGATCATGATAATACTTCACGATTGCGACAAGGGCAAATTATAACCGTTACAGATTGCGATCTGACACGCGACAGATGGCTAAATCTGCCATTAACGGCTAGTTTTGAGCATAAATGGCTATATTGTTAATTATGACCAATTAGAGACATCTTAAACCTCTATAAATAGGTCTAAATTGAACCCTAGCAACCACAACTTTCAAAAGCTTACAAAATCTCTGAAAATTCTTCATCTTCAAACCTTCAACATTCAATATTTTTTCTTCTTAACCGTTACACTTCAAAACAATCAAGATGCCTTTGAAGAAATCTGCAAATAGAAGAGAAAGCCAAACATACCAAGAGGAGTATGATTGTCCTTTCCCTTTAAGGATAAGAGAAGGCAAATGCTTTTAAAAGCTTAACAAATTGGATATCACAGGAATGATATTCCTAGATTTGGTTTTCTTGGAAACATTGAATCTCCGTAGAGAGATGGAGGTTTATCTTTCGGCTCTTAGACTCAAAAAGTTTGTGGATTTGTGTTTTCCACAAAATCAAGATTGGATTCTCGAATGTCTAGTAACATTCGACTATGAAAATGCAAGGAAGAGGGAGATTTAATTTTGTAATCAAAGATGACATTACACCGTCACAAGAGAGATGATGGGTGAATGGTTCGGATTCGAGATAGTTAATTCATCGAGCATGATGGAATCTTTTCAACCAAATTGAGTTTGGGTAGAATTATCGGGTAAGAGAGTCTTCGATCCCAAAAATTCTCCTAATAA
>CATIWQ010833364.1:0-23300 GCA_949673415.1 Euphorbia schlechtendalii
TGCAAAGCAATTCGGTTCGGCTCTTTGGATAGCTATTGCTTGGTCTATTTGGACTTCAAGAAACAAGTTTATTTTCGAGGAAAAACAACCGAATGTGGGTCATCTTATTTCTTCTATTCATTTATGTTGGTTTTATTTCAAATGTAATGGGCAATCGTTTAGCTACTTGGTGTCGGATATCATTGTGAATCCGGAACTTCTATGTACTTGTACTTAATACGTTACTCTTTTGAGTATCGTATTTTATTTAATAAAAGAGAGACGAGAGTTTTGTAGGCAAGCAAGGAAACCAACCTAGTTGGGGACCTCGTTCCAAAATTTTCTCTTGTCTCAACTTTTTAACTCTCGGTAAGATACATCATCTTACCGTGGATTTTTCAAAACAAAAAGAACCCACCGATAAGCAGTTACAACGTTTAGACAGAGTTTAATTCACCCCCAATAATTAGAGTGCACCTAGCAAAAAATTATTATATCACATCACTATAATTTATCTCTATCTCTAATTTCATATACTTTATTTCATCCGAAATCCTCTGACATAAGGATCAAAATAGTTAGCTGTTAAACCTATTCTTGTCTAGAAGATTAGGATCCAACGACATCAACCCTTTCAATCTAAGACAAAAACTAGTTAAACTTTTGTGGCACTCCAATTCTATTATGTCATCAAATTCAGTGCTAGGAACACTAAATTACACCGGTGAAAACGTAATCTTGTAAAATAGTTGAACTGATTATATTATTGTAATTAGGTGGATTAGCTCATACTAATGTAAGAGTGTAACTGGTCCTAATGCTACACTGCATAATTATATTATACTTCCCCTATTTCTTGACTTTTATAAAGGTTTATTAATTAACAATTAATTAGGTTCACGTCTTTTTCTACTTTTAATTTTCCGCTTCAATTGATTTAGTTATGATGAGATTATGGTGGTTATAATTTTTAAGGAAAGTTAGTTATTAGTTGCATGTTGGTTTATGAGCTGATTTGTTTCTCAGAAATTACTCAAATTTGTTTTGTTTTAATTGTTTCTTTAAAATTGGCTAGTTTAAAATTGAAAGTTCCTTTAAATAAAATAATACAATTGTTTGCATTGGTCAGAAACTTCTAATATCACCACATATTAGGGTATCGGATTTAGGGATGACGATGAAACTTAGATCTTGTTCAGATCCGTTTTTAGGATAGGATTTCACATGAATAAAATGAATAGATTAGGATCCATAAATATTTTGGTCAGGTGTGAAGATTAAATCCGGATCCATAGACCCATTTAAGAAAACAATTTTATATAAGTTAAAGAAATATCAAAAGACGTTTATTCAGTACTATAAAATTTTAACAACATGATAGAGAAAATTGAAGACACCGTATGAAATGTATTTATCTTCCAAACTTTCTTTTAATTAATTTATAATTGTGGATTCCAAGTACTCATATTAATTATACGTATTTGTTGAATTATTCTTGTATCTCGTTATATTTATTGAGAATCTATTCTAGATCAGTTTCGATCAGGAATTGGATTGTTGGATTGGACCTGGATCCGACCATTATCATCATTTGTCATGATATTTAAAGTCTATTGGTTTCATAATCGAATTGATTCTAAACCTTAACCCACAGGACCTTTCACACTTTATCGAATTGTAATTTAAATTCGAACTAAGAGTAACTCAATTACTCATTGATATCAAATATTACAGAACCAACATTTTTCATTTATTTTTTCTATTATGCGCAGTTTTAATTTCTATTCAAGTATGTATAAAGTAACATCTTTGATGGCCGGCTACTAAATAGGCTTTTACAATTTTAATATTGGAGTTTGTATTGTCTAGATGATTTAATGTATAAAGTAGAATATTCAATTGGCGAAAATAAAACGGGGAGTGGTACTCGTTCTTGTGAAAAATCTTGCCGTAAATTAAAATTTTAAGAGCTCGTTTGGTTGGCGGAATGAAATAGAATATAAAATAAATTAGAAAATATCAAATATGATGCATGACCCGACATCAGACGGAATAGTTACTCCTAAATACTATAAGAAATATAGAATAGTTATTCCTCTTTGAAATGAAGGAATTGTTATTCCATGATTCATATGATAGCTGGAATTAGTTATTCAATCCGATGCCGGAGTTATGCATCATATTTGGCAATTTTGTATTCATTTCAATTCAATTCTATTCCATTCCGCCAACCAAACTAGTTATAATTATATTAAGATTTCTACCTTTTGATTAGAGTATGTTTAATAGATGGTGGATTCTAACCTGAGACCTTTAAAATTTACAGTCTCCATCTTAATTACCGGGCTAAGAATTTAATCACGAGTAACAATTGATAATTTATTTGAGTATGAATTATAATTTTTCAAAATTTAATCATAACAAAAATATCCTATCTATTAATTCTCCACCATCTTTCAAATATTATATAAATAATAGTTCTATCTTCATTGTTTATTCGTAGAAGAATAAAAAAAACAATGCTTATAAAAAATAGTGACACGTCTTGTTAAAGAATATTAGTGGATAAATTATTGTAGAACTAATTTTTAATTAAATGTCTATTAATAATGATGTGTCAGGGGCCTTTCGCCTTCCACTAAGCTGCGCAGGAAAGGTCCAAAACCAATTCCAGGGATCAGTGAAGCTTCACAAGGTCTTTCTATCTGAATGATAAAATAAATGCAAATCTATCAAGAGCTGGCCTCCATTAAGAATTTTAGATTTTTGAATTTTTACATTCTCCGAACCTCATTTTGTAAAATTTACAGTATTTTTTCTCCAACCATTTTTCTTGTTTTATATTCCTCAAATCAAATTCACTGATAATATTCTATTATTAAACTAACAAAAAGAATTTAAAAACAATAAAAAAATAAAAAGTAATAGTATTTTATTCAATTCTTCAAAATTTAATATTATTTTATTCAATCCCCAAAATGGGGAACAGATCATTCTTTATATTTGATAAATCTCATTTTAGAGATATACTATATGGGGAATGGTTAGACTGACCATTCCCTATGTTCTTTCTCCATTTTAGAAATTCTTAGAAAATGAGAAATCATTGGATTAGCTTTTATGGAAGGGATGACCAAGGACACTCAAATCTTTACTGGGAGTTTGAATTCTTATAATATCCATTTTATAAGAAGCATATATTTTAGACTCTATTATTTTTAATTTGTTTGAAGGTGTATAATATTTTGTGTAAATTTATAAATATGTACTATTTGTAAGTAGATTTGGATATGAGTATGTCGGTGGCGAGGTTCGTTCATGTCCGTTCTAAATAGGATGGGCTTAAAACGAAATTTTTTTAAAGGTTCACCCAACCCGAATCCATAATGACCCGACTAATGTATGAGGTGGGCTTGTGTTTAGTTTTAAACTCGAAACTCGGCCACCCAACTCGATATAATATAAAATAAATTATATAAATATATTGTATATATTTATTATATGTAAATTTGAAGAATTTACATTACATAATAACTAGTTATTGGAATAAATTTACTAATTAAATGCTTCTAATATGGACTTTTTTCGATACAGTAAATGTACAATAACATGAGATTTGACTTTGGCCACATTTTGACACTCTTTTTTAAATAACTCTTCTTTACTAATTAAAATCAACCATTTTAATGTATTTTAATTATAAAAAAAATTACTAAACCCGCTTGGATTTTGATAATTTGTAAAAAATTGGCCCAGCCCAAACCCGAATTTCATTTTGTATAGATTAGGTTGAGCTTGAGCTATTAGTCTTTTAGCTAGGCTCGATTAGACCCAGTTAAACATGTTCCAAGCCCAGAACTACTTATAAGTGATGAAATTAAATTAGTTATGGATAAGTTTAAAAATTTGAGCCATAAACTAAAACACATTCAAATATTAAATATAGAATTTCACAATCAATGAGCAAGAGATTAGTTGTTATCGCCTTTGGATTCCAACAATTATATAGCAACTGCAAAAGTAAAAATAAAAAGTAGCACAAATCCAAGAATAATAACCGCAACTATTCCCACAAAATTATGTCTGAAACCAAAGTAATCAGTCACAATTTCTTCTACTACGATACCACTTTGAAGTTTGTCCTTAAATCAATCCCTACAATGTCCATCTCCACCACACTGGTGTTCGCTGCATAAACTACAATCTCTTGTAACACTTAAATATTGACTCTTTGAGCCAGGACATGGATTTCCCAAGTGCCTTGTTTATCCTGCAAATTTTGTCTCACAACTGAGCTATACAAATAAACAAGTGCCCAAAAGCTCCAGTTACCATTCAAAAGTACAAGTTTATTTCCATTAACACCCTCATTTCTCATTTCCTGCACAATACAATCCAATCGATATAATAATTGCATATCAGAGTTTGTTCATATCAGATATGATTTAAGGACTTGGATTCCTAATCGTTTTGTTGAGTTTGGATGCACCTTTTGAGTAGAAATCAAACTCATATATCAGTTTCATAATTGTAAAGAAAATGAACATGAATATAGATATGAAATATGAATTATTAGTGCGAGTTTACGTGACTCCAACTATGTCCAGGGAAGCCAGTAACCCCAATCTGTGACATTGATAGATTACTATTAATCTCGACTTTGGTATTCAACAAAATTATATTAAATCCAATGAATGGCCGGTTTCACTGGCCGTGCACCGGCGTGGCTAGAATTTCCGTCCGGCCATGTAAAAAAAAAACAAAAGTTAAAGATAAATTTATCTTTTTCTTAGGACGATGTGAAATAAAAATGGAACCTGATGTTTATGTTGGCATAAAGGTCTGTTTGAACCCTAAGGTATAATTAGTTTTCCTATTTGATATCTCTATCATACATGTTATCCATTTGATCCATATGTGTGTGTATATATATTACCCAATTAATCCTTGTGGTATGCAATTAGGCAACTTTTTAGACCTTATGTGGTATAAACTATTCTAGCAAAACATCAATGAACTAAAGGGATAACAAAGGTAACAAATTGAATAGCACAAGATCTAGTTGAGTAACATGTATAGCAAAGGGATCAAATGAGCAATATGATCATATCACAAGACAAAAAAAGTTCTTTATGTCTTGTTATTAGAAAAGACTATGCATATTTGAATGTAGTTGAGACAAAGTTCTGATGAATCGAATGAGCAACTAAAAAGAGAAAATAATATTTTTTGCATGTTTGAAAGTGCGGGAAACTTAGATACGAAAACATATTAAAGTCTAACATGTATTTATAATAACAAATACAATTACATAGTTGAATGTCACGAGCAAAGAAATGATTGTTTAACAAACTTGTTTTATATTGATCAACTTAATCACACATCAACACGGAAATAATCACTCAAAGAAACATAATTCTCAACCGCATTTATCTGAGTCAGTTTGAGGTATTCAAAGAAATCAAAAGGCTTATACAGCAACGGATGCTCTTCATCTACTAGTTCGTCGGGCGCCTTTACCACATACCCCTCTTTGAAGGCGGTAAACAACCCGATCGAGTACCTTTCCTTCTTCCCTTTCATTGTCACCCGATGATTCGGAGCATATACTCGACCGTTTGTCCATGCCTACCCCAACATATATATAACCAAACATCAAGTTTAATGTATAACGTGTGTGTGTGCTTAAAACCGAACTGAGTACTTACATAAAGGGATTCGCCAATGATGACGATGAAATTGTGCGTTGAAGGTTTGCAATGAATCCACCGACCATCTCTAGTTTCGGTCTCCAAACCGTCGACATCATTCTGATACAAAATGGTCATAATGTCTTGATCCTTGTGAGGGTGAAGACCGACTTCGGGCTCATCGCTTTGAGGGTCATCATATTTTTGTAGCCTAAGAGAAGAATGCACTGAGTTGAGGTTTTCATCCATGTACTTTTCAATGCCCAAGCTCTCCATTATCATTTGTATTATTATATGCTCCACTTCTGATATTTGCTTTGCGTACTCGTGTATTTTCTTGCTGCCAAATTTAATAAGTCAACAATATTTATAACACTAGAGTGTGAGAATACGATTGAAATTAGTCACTTTGGTTTAGGTTTGTGTTCATTAGGTCAAACTACGCCAATTATATACCTTACTTTACGGCCTAATACACTCAATTTGTCCCAATTAACTTACTCTATGTTTCCATGAATTTTTAAAGTAACATCTCATATACCTCAACTTTCAAAATGTGTATAACTTTTATCTTTCAATGCAATGTTATCTGAAAAAGAAATTATATTTTTGAAAAATCAAATATCCTAGAAGTTGACGTTCACGGGTCAAATGGCGCACTTTTGAAAGTTGATGGTTACGATGTGATTTTAAAAATTCAAAAAGACAATATATATTTTTTTAAGATAGTTAGTGATATGTATTCTCACATGTAATTTTCCGAAATCTCCAACACAATGAACTGCTAAATGGAAGTAATTAAGAGTTGAATGAGTAAAACTTAGTGAAGAAAAACAGAACAAAACAAACCAGAAAAGAGGTCTCCCAGGAGGCAGAAGAAGGTTGACCAACTTGTCAACCAGATGGAGGCTAAAAGGATTACCAAATCCAAAACTTTGAAAAAGAGGAGTGAATGCTGACTTTCCAATATACCCAACAACTGGGAACTCACTCACTTGATTGTTCAGCAATTTAGTTTGTAAAGGCAGCTCAAACAGCTCTTTCTGCTCTTCTAGTATTGAATTCGGAAGCTCTGATGGAACTTTCCGGAACAGTACCCGGAAGCACCCGAACTCGACCACTGCTTTCCACACCTCTTCTCTTACTCTTTCCCATTCTCCACTTTCCGCCTTCACCTCTGAAAGATCTATTTCTGGAACGTTTTCAAATCCCATATTTTAGTTTTTTTTCTAATTTTAATCTTTTGAATGTAAGATGAAATTTATTTTTTTTGTTTGCTTTAAATGCTACTCCATCAAAGATGCTCTCTTGGAAGCAAACAATTGGAAGGAACTAAATGAGATTTATTATTGTAATTTGGTTTGATGAGCAGGTACTGTTGACACGTGATAAGTACTATATAATATTATAAAAAAAAACCCTATCAATTACAACTATCCTATTTTATTCATTTTGATCTTTTTTGTCCCTCGTAATGTGAGTTTGTTTTTTCATTTTAGCTATGTCAGGCACGCTTCCGTCACATGGGAAGTGTTATGGTTCGAGAAGTTTTAACGTGTTTGAAGGGTTATGGTTCTACTCATATTGTGAGTAATTGGATAATTAATAGCGCTTCTTTTGATTTGTAAGTTAGTGAGGAGATTGGTTTTTTGTATGTGGCTTTAATAATTTTGGATGCACAAATCTCTTTGCAGGCTATTTCTAAATTGTTTGATTAGCTTACTTAGTCGTTATAATAATAGATAATAATTTGGCTAAACTCCATAGACGGTTATTACTCTATCTTGGTTAATTATTAATCTAATTATTTTCTTTATAAAAAACAATACTTGAGTTTTTTTGTAGTACCATTATTTATTTTGATGCAATATTCAATATATATTTATCGAAGTCACTATCAGTTAGTTATAAGTATAGTTTTGATTTTTTATGGAGTAGATAATCGCTACATAATCTGGACCATCACCTACTAGATTAAATATATCCTTGTAATTATTGTGCTTGAAATAATATTTAATTGGTGATCAAATGGTTACATCACTAATTAAGTAATATGACTATAAAAAATTATAAGAGACATATATACGTCAAGATTATAATTTCCAAATAAAATATTGGAGACCTTTAACAGAATACGTTAATAATCTGCCGGCTAATGGTAATAATGATCAACTTTGATTAATTTTTTTCAGAAGGGACCATTTGGTTGGATTGATAGGATAACTTATAAAAAACTGACATTTTTTACGAGATTATTAGTTTAAACTGGAAGCATACAAACATGAGAAACAACC
The DNA here is from genome assembly GCA_949673415.1 of Euphorbia schlechtendalii. Taxonomy (NCBI): domain Eukaryota; kingdom Viridiplantae; phylum Streptophyta; class Magnoliopsida; order Malpighiales; family Euphorbiaceae; genus Euphorbia; species Euphorbia schlechtendalii. Next base: position 7,964 of record CATIWQ010833364.1, read on the forward strand.
AATCAATGAATTGATATAAAAGTCAACACTAAAGTTTAATGTCTTTTCACAAATTAATGTGGAAAATTTAATGGTAATTAATTTGTAAAAATTTTATGAACTTGTTAAAAGTATTTAAGTTTGACTATCTCAATGTCACATATCAGATTCTTATTTGACTTTTTAAAGAAATCATTTTTATGATTTTCCTCTCTTTATTTAGAAGTTGACGCATGATGTTTAGACAACAAACTACTACACTTTTATCAATAAGAGGACTAATTGATACTTTTAAAAATTCAACAAAACTTTTCAAGTTTAGGGAGCATATTGCATTTCGCCAATACTGAAATTGCTTTGTTATATCCATAACATTTTGAGACCCCGTTTGTTTACGATCTAATATTTTATACGAAAATGTTATCTCAACTTTTCGGTGTTTGTTTTAATTGTAAAATAAAAAAAAATTAGACTAGTCAACTAAAAATCTCTTGTAAATAAGAGAAAATGTTTTCCGCTAAATAAACTGGGTAAGAACATTTTCCTTCAATGAAAGACGCTCTACGTAAACAGTTAACACAAACGGCTCTCATTTCTCCAACTAAGAGCATCTTAAGTAGTTTGTGGATTCCAAGTCTAGCTGGCATGTGAAATTGAAGTTCCTATTGATGATGTGACAATAGTCTTAAAATATCTATTTCTAATATAGGAATAGTAGATTGTCTATTACATTTTAAATAGGTATTTATTGTAGACAATGTCTATTTGGTTGTTTATATCTAGACAATCAAATAGACATTATCTACAATGAATGATGACGCATAAATACCACATCATATAGAGAAAATGAGCTAGACAAACTATTAAAGATGCATTTTCAATTTGAGTGTCTTTTCTTTCCTATGTGTCAAGATAATTTGTGGAATAGACAAGCTACTAAAGATGCTCTAAGCACTCGGGAATCTTCAAATCATCACCCATTTTCTTTTAATAATCATCATTGTAAATTCTATTTTTATATTTCACTCTTTATTTAATTTCTATCTATTGTCATTATTCTCGCTCGTTTCGATTAGAAAACAAAGTTAAAAATGTTTTTTTAATAATTTTTCAAAGAAGTTATGAACATAAAAATTATGATGAATTTTATTTGTCTCGTAAATGAATTGATTGCAGCAAATTGGTTTGATTGAAATTCTTTAACTCGTAAGAAATTAAAGGTTGATACATAAGTATAAATATGTACGCTATAATATACATAAATTTATGGTTGTATAGATATTTTACGGATTTGCAACCAAACATTAACAAATGTTTTCATGTTTTAACCAAACATAGGAAAATATTTATTTTCTTGCAAAATATATTCCTTTACAGAATGTTTTTCAATGTACAATATTTTCCTGCAAACAAGAGTGACCTGATCGCAGAAGTTTTGTAATAAAAATTGCAAAACCGCATAACTGCATCTTTTGTATTTTTTTCTCTTTATAGTGATAATCAATATTCTGGTTGAATTACAAAAGTAAATATATGCATTTTTTATTATTGATAATTATACACACATAAAGTCTACAGAAAATATTGATAATAATACATAAAACTACATATAATAGACACAAGCAGATAAACAGTTGATTAACAAACATTTAATTTATTTGATCACATCTGCAACAACTTAATCACACATCAACACCAAAATAATCAGTCAAAGTAACGTAAGGCTTCAGACTAGTTTGATAATTCTCAACTGCATCTCTCTGAACCAATCTCAGGTATTCAAAGTGATCATAAGGCTTATACAGCAACGGATGTTCTTCATCTACTAGTTCTTCCGGCGCCTTCACAACGTACCCCTCTTTGAACGCTGTAAATACTCCGACCGAGTACCTTTCCTTCTTCCCTTTCATTGTTACCCGATGATACGGAGCGTATACTCGACCGTTTGTCCATGCCTACATAAAACCGAACAAGTTTTAAACTCATGCTTATCTAAAATCGAACGGGCCGGGGTGTACTTACATGAAGGGATTCGCCAATAAAGACGACAAAATTGTGTGTTGAAGGTTTGCAGTGAATCCATTGACCATCTCTTGTTTGAGTCTCTATACCCTCTACGTCATTCTGATACAAAATGGTCATAATGTCCTGATCCTTGTGAGTTTGAAGACCGATTTCGGGTTCATTGGTTTGAGGGACGTCGTATTTTTGCAGCCTAAGAGAATAAAATACGGAGTCGAGGTGTTCATCCATGTACTTTTGGATGCCCAAGCTTTCCATGATCATTTGTATTATTATATTCTCCAATTCGGATATTTGCTTTGTGTACTCGTGTATTTTCTTGCTGCCAAATCAATATTGTTTAGTCACAGTAAAGTATATATGAGTTTTGAACTGCAGACTAGTGTAACTTACATCTCTTCATAAGTTTATAGTCGACGTCAAAAATACCAATCATGTAAAGAATCAGCTGGTTCACTAAGTTCACGTCGATGTCATAAAGGATGTCTAAAACATGCTCACTCTACCATTTAAAATGTAAGTTACAAATAAAGTTGACATTATGTGCCAAAAAATCATATGACCTCCCAGCGGCTCTCTCTCTCTCCCGGCTTTTGTCTCGAGGAGGAAGAAGAGAAGAGGTTCTTTTAAGCATACTTCTTCCTCCTTTCAATTATTTTGTTTGTGTTTGATAATTTATAGTTTCATATTTTTAATTTTTTGAGCTGAATAATCTACTTCTGATATTTTATTTAGCTTTCTCTATGCTATCATCTTCTCCAATTGTGGATCTACCGTTACAAAATACTATTTTGATAGTATTATCGTTGGGTTGGGCTCCCTTAATCTAGTCAAAGATACATGTCTATCTTTCATACTAGATGCTCGAATCCATCTCTTTTAAGCTATATCGCTTCATATATGCGAAACTGGTTGATGTTATGACGTATGTTGGAATTATTTTGTTGTGGATTTCTGATAACGTATTAATGTTTTTTTAATTTTCTTTATATGTTCATCTTACTCTTGTGACAAGTTTTTCCTATCTCTTGATATGGTGAGATTATGATTTTTTGATTTTGGTAAAATATATTGTTTGATTTATGTATCGGTCAAAATAAATTTCAGTATCAATGTATATTCTTATTTTCTCCAAAGAAAAATTAGATTTTTTTATCATGATCTCTACCATATGTTTTTATTACAACCATTTGTTGGCTGATGTGTTTTACTTGATCAATTAACTCTCTTTACCTTCTTATTTAATGTTTTTCTACACAATTGAATTTAATATTATTGGAGAAATTGCAATAATCAATAATTTTTAAAGATTCATTGTATGAGATTTATGAAATTTATAAATATAATAAATTGATTTTCCTTCAAAAAGTATTCAAAAACCAAAGCAAAACTTTGTTATGTACTACTTATATTGGCCTTAATTAGCGGTGTAGCTATATGTTTACGATGATCGTTTGTTATAATGGTCAAGCCTTCTTATAAATGTCTTTTTAACTTATAAGTTTGATAATTTAACTAGCTTATTTTTAACTTATAAGATTACTTAATAGCTAGGTTTTTGTTTAGTTTATCAGAATTTAAGCTTTGATAAACTGAAAGATAAATATACCTCAATTCAATTCTACACACCAAATATTTGTTTTCTACATGTTAGTTATAGTCACTAATAGTTTGAACAACCTATAACTACTTATAAGCCAGCCAATCTTACCAAATACTTTAATTGTTTTGAAAATGCTTACAAGCTAATTATACGAAGCACCCAGGCACTAACATGGAATTTAAGAGAATATCATAATTAATTCACCTAGAAATTATATATTCCATGGGACCATGGCTAGTTCATATTCCTCAAGTTATAGTTATTCATTACTAAAACTAAGAAAAAGATAAGAAAATCACTAATAATTAATTAATGCCAAATTAGGGTCTAATGGAGAAGAAGTAGGAAGAGCACAAACCAGAAAAGAGGTCTTCCAGGAGGCAGAAAAAGATTGATCAGCTTCTCAACCAAATCGAAGCGAAAAGGATTATCGAATCCAATACTTTGATAAAGAGGAGTGAATGGCGATTTTCCAATATACCCTCCAAATGGGAATTCGCACACTTGATCATTCAACATTTTAGTTTCTAAAGGCAGCTCAAAGAGCTCTTTCTGCCCTTCAAGTATTGATTTTGGAAGCTCTAATCCCACTTTCCTGAACACCACTCTGAAACAACCGTACTCCACCGCTGCTTTCCACAGCTGTGCTCTTTCCTTTTCCCACTCCGCATTTGATGCTTTTGCCTCTGACAAATCTATTTCTGGAATATTTTCAGACCCCATTTTGTTTGTTTTTCTTCTTCAATATCTTCACAATTGGTTTCAAATATGAGATCTCTTGTGTTTCTTCTCTTTGCTCGTTCAGGTTTTATATGCTATCAAAGATTCTATCTTGAAACAAACAAATGGAACAAACACAAAACTTTATAAATCTGCATTTTTTTAACTCTTTGTCAAGTCGTTGAAATATCGGGGTTTTTCTCTGTGGCGGTACCAAAATTTCTTCAACTGTTGAGGTAAAATTCAGATAAAAAAAGAAAACATTTTCACCATGTTTTCTTTGGTTGCGGAGGTATATTTCGCAAAATTTTCGTGAGATTTATCGGTGGCCGAATGAACGTGTATCGGTACAAGCCCAACTCGTAGCACTGCCCTTGGTGTTTTTCATTAAAAATCATAGGCAAGTCAGCCTTTTTTCCATGTACATAATTTAATGAGGGCATTAAGTCTTTTACCTGGTCAAAGTCCATGTGCTTACCAGTTATTTAAACATAAGCTGCAAATACTTGTAATTTTTAACTTATAAGGTGTTATTGTATGTTAAAACACAATCATCATTACCACTTCGCAAAAAAAGTTATAAGTTTGAAAAGTGTTTATTGTTGGTGTTGTTGAGTTATTATACATCGGAAATAAACATGATTACAGAGTTGTATGTAAGTGGTGCAAATTGAGTTTTAACACCATAAACTTGACCAATATTGTAGATTTGGAACGATATTGCTAAAATGAGATAGACTTGGATGTTTAAAGTGAAAAGATCAACAAGGATTTTTGACTTGAATGAGATAAAGTTCAACCCAGTTGTAAAACTATTAAGATCGGAATGTGAAGAAGCAGATCTATGTTTCAAGATGAAAAACTCGTAATGAAAAATAAAAATAACATATACAAGTTATTTAGACAGCAAAACACAAAACCTACACATTATTAGGGTTGTAATTATTTCTAATTCTATTTAGTATACTCGTATTATTGAGTCAAAAATGCGTAGAAATAAAACATTATTGTATATGTTTGGTATATCGAACTAAGCAAACGAGATTTATTATTGCAATTTGATCAGGTACTGTGGACTGATGATTACGCTTCAATGGCTTTATTAGGAATAAATAATATAAATCCAATTACAATCTTTATGTATATGTATACTTATATCCAATCAAATGAAATGAAATGGTCCAATTTTGCTTTTAAGTTGAAACCATTTAAAGGGGACCATTTTGATCTTTCTTATCATCCATTTTCATTATGCATTATTGCTTTTGTTTCTTTATTATTATTTTTATACAAGTAGTTGCTATATTTGCGATTGAGAGAGAATTCCGTTGGCATTATATATGATCTCTTAATTGAAAATCATTAATAATTCTATTTGATTGCTAACACAATATTATATTTTGTTACTGATTTGTCACACTTATAAATTTGAAGTTTTCTATTGTACTATATGACAATTTAATTAACATAATCAGATTTGTAGAAGTTGGAAATTTAAATTAGTCGTTGCCTAAACCAACTTCTAAGAGACGGGAAATGTGATTTAAGAAATAATTTTAATTTACAAAAATGAACATCTAAGCTTGTCTTATCTCATAAATCATTTAACCGCCTATAGTAGCTGTAGACCCTGAAATCCAGGCATGGCATGTCTCGAAAAATTCCACTTAAACATCCAGCTAGGCCGATTTGTAAAACACGGGTTGAAAAGAGCGTAATCGGTTACCAAAAAGAGGTAACCCGACCAAACTTGTATTGCTGCAACTAACTTCACCTAATAAATAAAATTATAAGCTCCGTCCCTTAGAACTTTTTGCATGCACTTCAAAAATTATAAATGGAGATATTTGATGAAGAAAATGAAAGATGGGGAAGGTTTGATGAGTAGAGACAGAAAAAATTATATCATTGGGAGTGAAATTTTTTACAGGGAAACACACATGCATGTTTACTCTAACTAATACAGTTAATTTAAATTCTACCAATCACTGACCAGCATACCAAAAACAATCGTGAAATATTGATTATTTTGAAATATAATTAAAAAAATTAATAATGATATATTTTTTTAGGTAATAAAAAAATATATCATGTGATTTGACTATTTTGTAATAAAATGTTTGTGAAAATTTTCATTTTAAAAAGATGTGTGTTTTAAAATTAAATCATAAATAAGGATAATCCTGTCCATTTTAAAGTGAAATTTTGCAGACTAAATTTTCATTTTAAAAAGATTTGTGTTAAAATCATCGTTGTGGAGGCAGCGAAGGTGGTGGTTAGAGAGGGAAACAGAATCTCATCACCTCGCCAGGAAAAGGATGGAGGAGGAGGCGCTGGGAAAAGGGCGGGGCTCTGTGAAAAGGAAGAAGAGTCTAGGGTTTTGTTAAAGAAGAAGAAGAGTTGACATGACTTTACCAAAATACCCCTGCCACGTCATCAATGTAACAGTGTTAGTCAAAATACCTAGAATTGATAATGGTTTGAAACCTCGAACCCCTTTTTGAGACCCGAAATAACATAAGCACCGTTTTGAAAACGAGCGATACCACATGATACTTTTCTAAAGTTTACCCTTAATTTTAACTACTCTTTCGCAGATGTAATATGAAGTCCTTGAAGGATTCTACCTTTGCAATCTCTTTATCCTCTTCTGGAGGACTTTCTTTTTTATACTATTTGGGGTCCGGTCTCCTTGAGCCATTTGGTCTAAATAAAAGTATAAAAATGATATACAAAAAAAAAAGTTTACATGCATTTCTAGGTACTAAATTACAATTAATATTTGTCTACATCAAGAAGTTGATAGGTTTTACATTTTAATTTTATTGTAAGGGAAAGTAAAATACATAACTCAAGTTTCTATTCTTTTTACTATGCAGTCATGATTGCGAAATAAAATGGAACGAATTCTCATCCAATTGAATGCTTTATATGCAAAACAGCACATGTTCTAAGAAACTTCTCTTCAATTCTTTTTACTGCTTGGAATACAGAAAATCTGGATTTGAAAATTAGAATTCGGAGTACATAATATATTATTCAGGGTGTACAATAGAAAAGGAGCACATGTAACATCCAAATATTATAAAAAAAAACTGGGTCAACAAGCAAGAGGAGAGTTCTTATTTATCGCCTTTGGAAATCCAAATATTTTATAGCAACTACAAAAGTAAAAATAAAAAGTAGCACAAATCCAAGAACAATAACTGCAACCACTCCAACAAAATCATGTTGGAAACCAAAGTAATCGGTCAAAAACTGATCTACAATCAAACCACTTTCAAGTTTGACCTTAACATCTCCGAATTGTGAAGCAGTCAATCCATACAAAGTCCAGGCTACCGGATTTATATAGCAGTACCATCTCCACCACACAGGCGTTCTCTGCACAAATAACAGCCAAAACTCTGCTTTACTTCAACACTACAACGTTCTCATTGACAGCTCTAAAAAGAACTTGCAGGTCTTGGGATCACAAAACCCGAAAACAGATTCCAAATCGGATAAAATGTAGTTGAAATTATGGTCTCGATTTGGTGATTAGGCGACACTGCCACAACCATCATGCCGTAGAAGGTGAAGTAGAGCAATGTAAAGTACGTGAAATAAAGATACCAAAAGAACTTAGTTTCGCTCCATTCATATCCACTCATTGCGTACACTATCAAACTATATATTACGGCTTGCACTAAAATATATGGAATCTCAATCACAACCTGCGCGCAAAAAGATAGAGTCAATCAATCTGGGGCTACATTTTTTTGTTGTATTACCAGACAGTTTTTTTACCTGTGCAAAGGCATAGGGAAAGGCAGAATACAAGCCTGCGGCTCTTTCTCTATAGAATACTGTTCGTTCAACCGCTACTATTAACTGCACAGATGATCCATTTTGGATCCCTAGGATGAAAATCGCAATATTCATTGAATTCATAGCGTTTAGAAGATCTTGTTGCCTAGTTCTGCAATATGTTTGAATGAAAACGGAATTAGAGAAAAGAAAGATGGAAGTCATATTATCATATTTTGGTATTTTTGTTGCATTAGTTGTGGAGCTCTTACAATTTGGAATTCAAGAACATTGTTCCCAAGACCAAAGCCGCAAAAATTGTGAATATGAATTTCACAGCAATGTACGGCGGATTTCTCCAATAAGACAGGTGTTGTTTCCATAAGCATGCCGAAAATTGGTGATGATAGGAAAGTGAATATTAACTGGAGAAATGGAGTTCCTTTGAGCCAAGGGATGGATGTCCCAAGTCCGCGACAAGTGCTTTGTTTATCCTACAAATTTTGCCTCACTTAATATAACACACAACTGAGCTTGAGAAAGAAAAAGTGCTTAAACTAATAAGTTTACCGATATAATTCCGAGTTTCTGTAGATATCAGAAAAGTCAACCCCCATAACTGCTTCTTGTGCTGAACTGCTAACTTCTAACATCCATGTTGCTGGATTATATCCATCTTTTATCTTGCTTACTCCTTCAATTCCCTTCAATTTCAGTGTTTTGCGTTAAAAAAAGTTACATGTAAACTATTTCAGTTTTTTTTACAGTCAAATTAATAAAATCATGCCTCAAAATAACTAATTAGATGGGAAGAATGGTGGCCTAAGTGGTCCAACATAGATCTCTTGTCCACCTCTTTTTAGGAGGAACAGCTGATATAAGTAAGCAAAATTAACAGCTGATCATATAAAATGAACTTAATCTTATTATCAATTTAACATTCTTGACCTCGTCAAATGCTTCGAATATGTCGATACTGGGTTGATGAATGGTGCAGACAGCTGTTCTTCCAGTACCCACAGTGTTCCTGACAGTTCGCATGACAATGGCAGCAGCTCTTGCATCTAGTCCTGAAGTTGGCTCGTCCATAAAAATAATCGATGGGTTTGCTACTAGCTCAACAGCAATCGTCAGGCGCTTTCGCTGCTCAGTTGATAAACCGCTGACACCTGGCAACCCGACAATTGCTTCCCTTATTGGATTCAGCTCCACATGCTCCATCACCTCCTCTATGAACAACTGCACCATTATCAATACATGAACTTTAGTTATTATTTTTTTTCTTAAAATGTCTTTTTTTTTGTTCTTGTGGTTTTACCTTTTTGGTTTCGGCGTCTACTTGATAAGACAGGCGAAGCCATGCTGAAAAGACTATTGATTCGTAAACAGTAATATGTGGAGAGTGAATATCATTCTGTTCACAGTATCCAGAAATTCGAGCAAATGTATCTTGCTTCTTTGTATACCCGGAAATTGTGATATTCCCCTCAATATAACCCCCAGTTTTACGACTGGCAAGAACATCCATAAGGGTGGTTTTACCAGCACCACTTGCACCCATTAGAGCAGTGAGAACACCTGGCCGAAAAGCTCCAGTTACACCATTCAAAAGTACCGGTTTATCTTCATTAACACCCTCGTTTTTCATTTCCTGCACAATGCAATCCAAAAAATATAATACTTGCATTTATAAGTTTGATCCTGGAGATAGGATATAACAATATACCTGTTTCATGTCAACTGAGTATACAATCTCATCAAATGCCATACAATGTGGTTCAAATGGTATAATTATTCGTTTAGAGCTATCAATAAGTGCAGATCTTGTTGTCCTGCAAGTTTCATAGTCTAGTGATTCTTTAGATGTATTAGCTTGAGGCTTGTCAAAACCTGGATATATCATTAAAATAACAAACTCAATTTAAAAACCATGAAATGTTGTGAATACTAATGTGAAGATAACAAATTATACCAACCATTGAGGAAAGTAAGAGCCAGAATATAGATAACATAGTAGACTAATGTGAATCCAACCATAGCCCTAACTCCAATCCAATACCAATATGCTTCTGTGAAGAAGCCTCGAGACTTTAGGATTTCGACTCCTAATCGATCTGTTGAGTTTGGAAGTACCTTTTGAGAAGAAATCAAACTCATAAGATAAATCAGTTGATTATTCTAAAGAAAATGAATATGAATATAGAAATAGATATGGCTATTCATTAGTAGTGCGAGTTTAATTACGTGACTCCAACTATGTCCAAGGAACTCATTAACAACAAGTGCATTCTGCCCATACATCATTGGGGATATCCAGTAACCCCAAATCCACCATTTTTTTATGTCATCTGTGACATTAGTCAAAAAGAAAAAAAAAATTTAATCTCCAAATGATATTTAACAAAATTAAGTTCATCTGTTTGTGGTTATACTTCTAGAGAAGATAAATCCACCCAAGACCAAGAACATAAAAAATACAAACCAGCCAACTGTGCTCGCTACAACGATATTCCTACCAACTGCAGCGATGCATCGGAAAAATCCAGACGCCATCTGGTTAATAAAAATGAGCAACAGATACTGCTTCATCAACCTGTAAAAAAATGTATACAGATCTTTGAAAATATTTAAGCAACTTCATCTTTCTGATATAAGTTATTTAAAAGTATTACCTTCCAACATTGGGGTCAAATCCATAACATAGTATGGAATGAATGTCAAAATTGCAACTTATATGAATGTGATTGGGATTTTTAGGATCCATGTGATAAGAGCATAAGCCCAAGCAGGAAAAAACCCGAGGTCTCTTTGCTTGTAAAACACAGGAAGCTTAATAACAGCCAATGGAATTTCTCCCACTCCATTGAATGCTACTACGATAGAAATGAAGAATAGAGCACCAATATAGATTCCTCTATCAATCACTGAATCATGGTGCATCTCAGTTCGAAGGAACAGTGTCATTGTAATGACAGTCAACATGATCATCTAGTAGCAAAAAGAAAGCATCTTTAACAATAAAAAAAAGGCTATTGTTCGAATCATAGGCTAGATCGATGTTATACACCTTACACGATTTGAAAATGTAGAAGAATGAGTTCCTTTTCATGAGAAGGAATTCCCTAGAGAAGCAAACTTTGAATATCTCCTTCTTATTAACACCATACTTGTTTGTTGATAGAGCAGCAGGATGACTTTTGGCCTTATCAAATGGGTTCGAGAGCTCGTCCATGATTTTCCTTCCAACATGGAAGGACTGAAATTCCTCAGCGAATTCATTTACTATCACAAATCTATATAGCTCATCATTCCTTGCCCAATACTGCATTTGATCTTTCCTTGATGTCACCTACAAAAGCAATCATTTTAATATTACATGATTAAATAATCAGTTTTCAAAATTCAAGACGATTACTTCTTGCAAGAAATCTGCTACGCCTTTTCTCTCGGGACAATTGAAACCCATGAACTCAAAGAATTCAAGTACTTGTTCTCGAGGACCCTGGTATACTATCAAGCCGTCTGACAGGAGGACAATGTCATCAAACAAATCATAAGTCTCTGGAGCCGGCTGAAGAAGAGAAATGAAAGCAGTCCCTTCAAGAATTTGAACATATTGCTTAAGTGAGTTGACAATCTGGTAAGTTGTCGAGCTGTCCAAACCAGTAGATATTTCATCCATAAACATTGCTGATGTTGGTCCAACAATCATTTCACCTACAAATACAATATGATGCCAAAATGAATCATGCTTCATTATAATAGAATTTCACTAAAAGAAAATTTGCAATCAGCAATGGTATAAAATCCCTGCAATTTTACTTGCTTGCAACAGATTCTGCAACTGAAAAGCCTGAATGTCTACTAATTATGACTACAAAAGGGAAATTGCAATAGTCTCTTGTATTCATGGTGGTCAAAGGCACGTCTAAGGCTCCAGGGCTAAAATTTTTGCCTTGAGTGTGCGCCTAGGCAGCTCCTAGGCTCAAGGCGTGCCCTTGCGCCTTGACTACCATGCTTATATTCCCTTGCAAAAAATTGGTTTAGGATATATGGAACTGAACTTGCAAGACGTTTCATATTCCGTTGAAAATATAGTAATTAAAAAAACAAGTATTAGAAAAAGCAAGTCTTACGGTATAATAAAGAAACGATAATATTGTTCACATCCATAAAAACAAAACCCTGATTCTCTCTTTTCGCAACCTCTTCGTCTTCTCACTTGTTTTTCGGGATGAATATTCTCCATCTCTCGCCACTTTCTCGCATACCAATTTATTTAATCACTAGAAAAAAATGAAACCCTAGAGTGTACGGGAGCTTGTTTTGCCCTCCAAACCCAGATAAAAGTCTCCAAATTAACATTTTTTTAATATCTATGAATCAGAGGGAGCCATTTCCATGTACTTCTTATCTCAATGCTTTGTTCTGCTCGTGATGTCTAAGAATTATCTTTGAATCTGAGGCTAATCAGCCCATTTAATTTCTCTTTGAAATACAAGTTCTCGTTGGATCATAATCAGGGTTTCAAGCCATGTGTGGTCTGCTTTGAGATTTCCTCTGTCACTAGAGTACAAAAATGTAGAAAAAAATAGTTCTCGATCTTACTATTAAGGTTACTGTTTTTTAGATTTTCTTTGTTTAATACAATAAATTCTATTTTCTATTAGTCGGTGCTCTATTAGAGTAAAAGTGCTCTCGGTCGATAATTTGGGTATCTTAATTATACCTGAAGTTGATGTTTTTAAGATAATTAAATGGCTAGGGACTATCTAGCATTTGATCTGCACTAATACAAAACAAGTAATTAAATTTTTGTGAACGATTTATTTAAACTTCACCTCAGAAATTTTTTTGCAAGGGATGACTTTGCAAATCTGCAAGTGAAATTCATTTGTAGATTTGCATGGGAATCAGGGACGGCGGCAGGGTGTTGCCACACCCGGCCGCCGAAAAGCTTAAAATTACTCACACAATGCCTTATCCATGGAGATCGCCGGAAAAAATGGCTTAACTGGTCTCAGAACCAGATCAAGGAGATACAAAAGGAGAGAAGAAGAGATGTTTACTTTATTTAATTGGCGGGTCCCACTTCTGCAGAGAAATTAATAGCTTCGGTTTTTTAACTATTTTCATGTTTAAATTTTTTACTTTTTCATTTATTTACTTCCATTAATATTGTAGAGCTTGTATCTGTACATATTCACTATTTTATATTATTTCTATTATATTAAACTTATAAACTCAAGATGCAATTACTATTTGTTAACATTAAATATTTATTTTTGTTAAAACAAACTAAATAATTAATTGTAAATTAATCTCAGAACTATTGTCCAAATATAACTACTACGTAAAATATATATTTTATATTTAAACTATACTACACATCAATTAAATTCTATATAAATTGTATTACATTAAAAAGTAAATTACGACCAACCTCGAGTTTTGCATTTCTCAAATATTTTATTGCTACTTAAACTTTTACAGTATTTCATTTATACCTTACAAAAATTATACTCCATCTAGTAACAAAAAAAGTTGTTGGTTATTTTGATATCTTATACCTTAAACTAATGTTATTGTTATTATTTTGTATTTTTGATTCGTTAAATTGAATTATATATATATGACATTATAACGGATTTTTTTTATCAATCGGAATCTATGATTGAAGATAGGAATTTATGATCAACGGTTGAAGTTCGTCAATGGGACTGACACACCTCATTGGGTGTTCTGGCACCATCACTTATGGGAATCACAACGAACAAATTCCCTTGCAAATTTGCAAGGGAATAGAAATCCTTGCAAACTACTATGCAAGAACACATATTGCAAACCATTGCAGTTATGTTGCAACATGGCTTCTACAAAAAAAAAGAGTTCTTTGCACATCCCTGATTTTCTTGCAATGAATTAGGTCCTTTTTGCTTACCAGTCATAACACGCCTTTTTTGTCCTCCGGAAATGTCTCGCAACATTTCATTCCCTACAATTGTATCTGCACAGATATCCAATCCTAAGACCTCCATAAATGACATCAAAACTTAAAATAAATTCGTTTTTAATCATTGTGGTACTTTCTGTAGCTGATGATAATATACCTTTAGCACATAATCTGTAATCACACCATCTTCCTGGCCTTCCGTTGCTGCTGCCTGTTGCATCATTTCGTATGATGACAGAGCAAAATATATAATCAACATTTATGATGAAATCAAACTCCTTTTAGGCTTAGCTGTTAGCCAATTTCCTAGGGCTATCCCACTTAACCTGACCTTAATTGGTGAATATCTTCTGTTATGTGTTAGCTTTTTTTACCTTCATGTAGACATCAAACGGGACTGCTTGGAAGCTTCAAGAAGTGAGACATATTCCTGGTCTCAAAAGGAATTTGATCTCAGTTGGAAAGCTAGATGAAGAAGGTTACACAATAACCTTCACTAGTTGTGAATGGAAGATTACCAAAGGAGCACTCATCATTGCTCGTGGTAAGAAGACCGGTACTCTCTATGTCACCTCCAATAACATAGAGAACATCATTGCACTAGTAAATGTTTATTCAGATCTATGGCATCAGAGGCTTGGCCATATGAGCGAGAAAGGGATGAAGACACTTTTATCAAAGGGAAAGTTTCCACAGCTGAAAAGTGTAGACTTAAGCTTATGTGAAGATTGCATCTTTGGGAAACAAAAGAAAGTCACTTTCACAAAGACTGGCAAAACACCGAAGGCGGAGAAGTTAGAGTTGGTCCACACTGATGTTTGGGGGCCATCTTCAGTTACATCCTTAGCAGGCTCATTGTATTATGTTACCTTCATTGAAGATTCAACAAGGAAGGTGTGGGTTTATTTTCTGAAGAAGAAATCAGAAGTTTTTGATACGTTCAGAAAATGGAAGGCCATGGTGGAAAATGAAACTGGTTTAAAAGTCAAGCAGTTGAGGTCAGACAATGGAGGAGAGTACGGAGATAAAAAGTTCAATGATTTTTACGCAGAAAATGGTATCAAGATGGAGAAAACAGTTCCAATGACACCGCAGCAGAATGGCATAGCTGAGTGCATGAACAGAACTCTAAATGAACGTGCTAGAAGCATGAGGATACATGCAGGTTTGCCCAAGATGTTATGGGCTGAAGCTGTCAACACTGCAGCTTACTTGATCAATCGTGGACCTTCAGTACCTTTGGATGGAGAAATACCGGAGGAGCTTTGGAG
>CATIWQ010833428.1:0-44715 GCA_949673415.1 Euphorbia schlechtendalii
AATATTATTAATTGATTTATAATATATATATATATATATATATATATATATATATATATATATATATATATATATATATATATATATATAATTACTATATTATTATTACTAACTAATTGATTTTCTTTTATAAAATAACAATAAAATGAAATTTCTCATAAGACAATCAAATGAAATCATATTTCTTTTTTTTCCATTCCTTTTGTGGGTTCCATTTCCCTTTCGTCGTCTAAACCAAACGCCTCATTAATATATTTCCTAAATAATACAATGGTACATTCGGAAATAATGTTGAAAGTTGCATTAATGTTTTAAATTGTCAATCAAAAGGAAAAATATGATGTTAAGTTAATGATAATCAAAAGCAATTATTTTGGAATTTCAAAAAAATCTTTTATTGGTTTCATTCTATCTCTTTCCATTTTTTTTTGAAAAACTCTCGAATGATCAGTGTGACCCTTCGAAAGTTAAAAGGTTGAGATGGGAGAAAATTTCGGGGCGAGGTCCCTAACTAGGTTGGTTTCCCTGCTTACTTACAAAACTTCCACCTCTCTTTTATTAATAAATTAGTTACCATTCTGAAGAGAAGAATGGTAACTTAGGTATAAAGCAAAATATCCAGATTAACAAACAAATCAGAAACTGAAGTACAAACATTACGTCTATTACAACAAAATATAAACCAACAAAAATTGATGCTAGAGATAGGGATGTCGGATTGATCATGCTTTCTCTCAAAGATCAACTTATTGCTGCCCTTCCAAAGCCTCCATGTGATTATAAACCAAAGGGATGTACCGAAGTCCAAGTGAATACCCGGGCGAAAGAACTCTTGCCAAATATCGTAGAAACTCATTAGGCTACAAGGAATCGGTAGTGGCATTCCCAACCATTTCAGAATTTCATACCAAACATGTCGACTTGAGTTACACAAAAGAAGTAAATGATCCATCGTTTCAATTTCATCGTAGAATGGACAGGTGATATCAACAATTGACGCACATCCACGAGAGTTTAGAAAATATCGCTTTGCTAGGCTAACATGAAAAGCATGCAACCAAATAATTTAATCTTTGGTAAAAGACATGCGGACCAAATGGAGGTGAAGTCATGGTTGGGAAATGTCCAGTGAGTCCCCCGATATACTAGCTTACAAAAAGATGCAACTGAATATTTAATGTCTCTCCCGAAGTCCCAATGAAACTTATCATCAATAGAGTTAAAATGGGGCTCTGACGCCGTGACAGAAGAGCTGGAGGCCGCTGCCACTGTTTGAGTAGAAATAGTGTTGAAGAGGTCAGGCAATGCAAGTTGAATCCAACGATGCAATTGGCAACAACGCTCACGTGTACTAATTGGGAGATAACACTTCCAAAATGGTCGAGAATATGAGTCCATGCTGAATATGATCGAATAGCCCACAATGACAAAACATTTCTTGGTATTGCATAGAGAATATAGGTCTGGAAAAAGATAACATAATGGTTTTTCTGATGTCCAATTATCATGCCTAAAAGAAGCTAATGATCCACTACCAATAGACACTCGGCAATTAGCTGTAAAAATATCCCAATATATTTCGTTTCGAAGACAACAAGACACAATATTCTTCCAAATTGGCGAAAGGTATGAGCTGTCCATACGCATTAAATCTGACCATATTTGTAAACCGTAGCTCGTAACACAATGAGAGTACCAAAGAGAGCTACAATTAGCATCACGAATCCTCCAAATCCATTTAAGTAACTGGCTGCAATTTATTATAGAAAAGTCTCTAATGTTTAATCCCCCAAGATGATACGGTAAAGAAATTGTTGCCCAACTTATTTTGCAAATACCGGAGGAATTAGAGTCACCATGCCATAAGAAGTTCCTCAATAACTTAGTCAAAACTACGTTGATGGATGATGGAATCTTGTAGATAGACATAATGTAAATCGGAAGAGAGGATAAAACCGACTTAATTAATGTCAAACGACCCGCATATGATAGGCATCGTCCCTTCCAGTTAGCTAACCGTGTTTCGAACTTGTTCACCAAGGGATCCCAACTTGCGAGAGGAACCTGCTTAATGCAGAGTGGAGTACCAAGATGAGTGATAGGAAATTTTTCCACCCGACAACCCAATAGCGATGCTCTTGAATGTAAAAATTCATCAGAACAATGAATGCATAAGAGTGTGCTTTTGTGGTAATTGATACGAAGCCCGGAAATCACCTTAAAAAATTTCAAAACCCTTAGGAAATTCGGTATAGCATCTAAGTTGGGAGGGAGGAAACAAAGTGTATCATCCGCAAATTGGAGGAGTGAAACGGTAGGTGCGGATGAATTATTTTCCAAGCTCGGTAGTAACCTCATCTCCATAATCATATCAATCATTTATTTCAAACCTTCCACCACCAAAACAAAAATAAAAGGCGATAGTGATCACCTTGTTTTACTCCTTTGAGAATTTGAATTGGTGTAGAAGGAGTGTCATTAATTAAAATGGAAGTAGTTGATGTCTTGCCGGCAATTGGATAACCAAGATATCCATTTCTTATCAAAGCCCATCTTAGCGAGTACCGCATCGATATACACCCAAGAAACGCAATCAAAAGCTTTTCTAAAATCCAATTTGAGAACCAAGCACGAGCGACGATTAGAGTGGAACTTATTTATAATTTTCGAAGCCACAAAAGAACAATCATGAATGCTTCTTCCCTTGATGAACGCAAATTGACATTCGGAGACTAAATGAGGGAGTAATGGTTGGAGCCTCGTTGCCAGCATTTTAGCGTTGATTTTATAAATCCCATGAATGAGAGCAATCGGTCTAAAGTTATTTAAACACTCCGCACCTGGAGTTTTCGAAACAAGTACCGTAAAAGAAGGCTTAATTGAGTTCGGAAGCCATGATGTCGCGTGAAAATTTGTGATAATGTTCATAAATTCAGGTTTTAAATCTTCCCAAAATCGTCTGTAGAAGTGGAAGTTAAAACCATCTGGACCCGGTGCCTTGTTCTCCCCACAGTCGCAGATTGCGTTCCAAATATAAGCCAATGAAAATGGGGTTGTCAATACTTCATTTTGAGCTACTGAAACTTTCTTGAAGTTGAGCTTTTGCAACGAGAATGCTACAAATGGGGCAGCAGCAAACAATTGTTGATAATATTCACGAATTGCTTATGAAATTTACGTTGCATCCGTGATAAGAGATCTAGCAACCTCAAGTTGTAAAATACAGTTGTTACGATAATGAGCGGAAGCTAAGCGTTGGAAAAAAGTGGTGTTGTCATCACCTAAGAGAGTCCATGATACCCGGGATAGTTGATGCCGTATGTTTTCCATATTTCTCTGTAAAAGTGAAAGCTCACTTTTTTCCTTAGCAAGCCAAGAGGTTTCAATATTAGACAAAGGTCGCATTACATTACTTGAAGTGAGGGAAAGAATCACTGCCTCCTTGTCTTTAATCCTTTTGTCAAGATGGCCATAGTTAGAAGCATGCCAAGATTTAATCTCGATACTTAGAAGCCGTAATTTGTGAGAAATATCACTGCTACCATTAAGGTTGCAAATGGCAGCCCACTTTAACCGAATAAATGGTAAGAACCCCGAGTCTTCCCACCAGAAATTTAAAGAATGAAACGGCTTCGGTCCCTCTCGAACAATGGGTTTAGAGAGGAATAAAATAGCAAGATGATCGGAAAGGCTAGTGTCAATAGTCGAGATTGTCATTGATGGCCAAAGATCAAGAAGGTCACAAGATGCTAAAACTCGATCAATTCGTGAGATTGCCATGTGTAGTTTCGACCATGGAGAGGTAAGTCTTGCAATCTCGCTTCAAGTACAAAATCTTGAAAACAGCTCATACTTTGGGATACCCTTGGACAAGAACGTTCGGAAGCCGATAATACTTCATTGAAGTCACCACACACTAGCACGTTGTTGAAATTACAAAGAACGGTAGCAATTCTCTCCACATGGAATTGCGTTCGTCATTACTTGTAGAACCATAAAGCACAATGAGATGGAAAGAATAACGGGGCTACACCATATCAAAGATAATCCATCTATTCGTAGAATGAGTAACACGTGGTTGTAAGGTCACCGAATTCCAAGTTAACAAGATACCACCCGAAAGACAGAGAGAAGGGATAATATGATATCCGAAACTATTGTGACCCCAAAATGAACGAATTGTGTACTCTGGAATGGATTCAACCTTAGTCTCGATGAGAGCAAAAAAATCAACCGAATGTTTCCGAATGTTTAAACGAACAAAATCTTGCTTAGATTTATTGCTAAGCCCGCCTCTACAATTCCAACAAATTAAGTTAAAAGACATTAAATAATGACTAAAACCGAGAAGTTCCTCCAAATTCACGAAGCAAAGGTGGAGTCCATTATGTGAAGAATTGCCTCCTTGTGTTTATCTTTGAACAAACCCAGTTTGGAGCCAATATTGAAAGCCAACTCATTCTCATTCCTTTTTAAAATAAAATTCACATTATTACACTTACATTAATTGGTAAAGATGTAAATTTTATTTTATTTCAACCATTCAACAAATTTTAATAGTTGAAATTTATTGCATTGTGAATCCTAAATTTTAACTAGAAGGTGAATTTTATCGAGAATAATAATCCCCAAAATAAATAAGAGAGTAAGTGATAGATATATGCAACTATGACTCATTCATGACTAAATAGATTAGGGCGAAATAAACTTGTCCACAACTAGAATTCGAATAAAAACTCCTCTTAATTATTTTATTTTATGATAGAAAAAACTTCGGATAAATACTTTTATCACTCTTTTACATGCAACAAATGAATATGTTTCGGTTTGATTTCTCCATCGAACTCTAAATTTAAGATGTTTCAATACAAAATAAATTAATCAAATACTGAAAAATAGTATCTAAAGTAATAATTTATGTTAAAATTATGATATTTATAATTAATTCATTATACTTTTTTATTCTCTAAATTAGTCAAATTACCCAAATTGGATTCTATTATTTTGACTTGACTAACCTAGTTGTGGGTGGACCGTTATTTTCAACAGGACAAAAACTGAGAAATGTTAAAGTCTTTGCGAAAGAAGGATTTAGCTTAAAAATTATCAAATTTTAACTATCATTTTCCAATTTTATTATTATTAGTTAGAAAAAATATAACACAAATACGTTAGTGAAATCAGCCTGCAAATAAAATGGCTTTTTCTCTCCTGTTTTACACTTTTTCCTCCATGTATTTCACGTATATGTTCGCAGTTCACACATTTTGACAAGTCTGCCATTACATAAAACAATAACACATCAAAATATCCCCAAAATATGGACAGGTCCGCTTAATTATTTGTTTATAACTACTTCTCCAAAACCCCAATTAAACAACTATACATAATAGTCTATATCTATAATTGTCTACGAATATCACAAATCAATAATTAGAAGCTTAAAGGTTCTTTCTTTCATTACACAACTAAAAAGTAAGAGAGAAAGGTACCACGGAAAATGGACATAGAGAAAAATGGTCCCAAAACCCCACAAAAAGAAGAGGAAGAAGAGGAAATGAATGGTGTTGATGAAGGATATGGAAAGAAGGAGATGATGAGAGAGATGAAGAGGCAAATATTGTTAGCTGGACCATTAGTATTGCTTAATTTAGCATGTGGTTTGATTCAAATGGTTGGTGTCACCTTTGTTGGCCATCTCGGAGTTCTTGCTCTTTCAGGTGCTTCAATTGCTAATTCATTTGCTTCCATGGCTGGCTACACTTTGTTGGTACGTAACACTTCTTTTTCTCTTGATACCTTTTGATTGTATATTATACATGTTGTGCGTGATTTTGTTCTTATTAACTTATCTATCAAATTAAACCTATACTGGTAGTTTATTGTACACTCATATAATTAGTATAGTGTTTTCAAAAGCTTTTGTCAATAGAAAAAATCTATGTTATGTTCAAATGATCAAAGTCAAAGTGTATTTGATTAGGGAGACTTTTAAAAAAGGGTTTCCATTTATCTCTTTTGAAAACCCATTTCGCTGTTTCATTTTACTACCTTGATTTTTTTTTAATAAATTATTTGTTTTGACCCAAAATATCTTGTTCCCTGTTTTAACGGCGAAATTAATCTTCAATGCGGATATTCCAAGCCCTTCCATGGAAATTTAGTTTTGAAACCCAGATCTCCTTTCGAGGGAACATCTCAATGCACAACTTCATGGACACGAAGAGTAAACCCTCCTCTAAAATTACAGTCCACTTTTTGTATAATATATGTAAGGGGATTTTGCATAACTAGCACCATTCATTTAAAATTTATACCTACTAAGCTATTTATCCAATTTCATAATAAAAAATATTTATCCAATCAAGAAATAAATAGTACTCCATCCATGTCAAAATAATTGTCGCTTTTAAAAATTATATTAAGGACCAAGTCTAAATGATCGGATCCTTGCTTGCTTGTCATGTGTCCCAAAAGTGAATTTATGTTTTCACTTTTCTATTATTATATTCACTTTTAGAACACATGATAAGCATGCAAGGATTCGGTCTAAATGACCTGGTCCTTAATATAAATTCCCCATTTTTAGGTTGTTTGTCAATACTTAGATCACATTAATTAAGTAATAAACATACCTATTTACCCTATAACTTTTTGTTAATTTGAAAATGATTCGACACTTTATTCTTTTTGTCATTTTCCAATGTGCATTAAATAAAGGTAAAATGGATAAAATTTTTAAAAATATGCATTGCAATTCTAAAACGAAAGTTAATTTGAAATTTTTTCAAAATCTTAAAGTGACAGTTATTTTGAAATTGATGGAGTATTTCGAAGCTAAGAAGCCCCTTCTTATCATCATAACTCTGCAGCAATAAAAGAAAAGGATATTTGCTAGCTAAGAATATATAACTCATTCAATTTTCATATTAAATTCAAGTTAAAAGTACTGGCTCAATTTTCTATTTCCAACCATCAACTTGTATAGCAAACAGGAATTCCTGAGTTGGCCCTTCCAATCATCTCATGTTCACCTCATGAAACATTTTTATTGGTCAAAAAGGGTCCTACAACTATAACATTATTAACCCTTTTCAACTGCTGTAAATATATGACAAATTATACAAAGGACTGAGATTTTTGCATTGGAAAAAATACTTTCAATACACAATACACAATTCGACGAGTGCTTTAAATCGTAACATTTTGGGTGTCATTAGTATACATGTACACGCGCAGAGCACGAGTACAATCATGAAAATTGTTTCCTTCCTCAAGTTTTGTCGTAGGCTGCATTTGGTTCATATGGGAAAATGAAAGATAATCAACAAAGAAAAGAAATGAATGGAATGCGATTCATTTTGATTCTCCAATGCGTTTGGTTATGTTTAGGAAAGGGAATTGCATTTGTTTTCTCATTTTGTTATTCTTTTAAATAAATATTTATAAGAAATAATATAAATTTTATTAATCATTTTTGTTTTTATAATAATGATACTAAAATAAATTTTAAATATTAATAAATATTTAATAATAAGTAATATTATTATAATTACTTTTATAATTGTTTTTTTTAAATTTAATGGAAATTTTTATCAATAATTATAAATATATATTTATTCTAAATATTATTATATAATATTAATTTAAATCATATTATAAAATATATTAATATTATTTATTTTTTATTTTTAAATATCGATTATTATTATTATTATTATTATTATTGTAATAATTATAAATGTTTTTATATTATTATTATTACTCTTAATTATTATATGATAGTGTTATTATAATCGATTAAAATTTTATTTTATATTTATTATCCTTATATACTATTATTATAATTATAAATTATAATATATTATTATTATTATTAAATATGAATAATATTATTAATAAATAATTATTATTTAATTCTTGCTATATTATTTTAATGATTTATTATGAACTATGATAATTATAACCAATTATTATATAAATAATAATAGGTAATATTATTATTTTTAATATGCAATTATATGTTTTTATATTTAATAATATATTTTATAATATTATTATAATTATTTGTTATATTATATCATTATTATTATTATTATTATTATTATTATTATCATTTAATTGTAAATAGTATAATTCGTAATTAATTATTATTATTATTATTTGATTCTTATTATTTTATAATTATTTATTATTATAATTAATTATTATATTTATTAATACTAATTAATACAATTATTTTTTGGATAAAAATGTATTATTGTTATATTTAATAATTTTGAAAATAATGTCGAAGAAAGATGAGGAATGAAATATGTCATACCTAGTGTGGTGGGGGTAATGCCAAAATCTTAAAGTGAAAATCACATTACCTAAAATATATTGCATTTTATCCTTTTATGTAATCAAACAATAACAAAGGGAATTAGATAGCCTTACCCTCTCCTGAGGACCCCCCAACTAAACGCCCCCTTAGTCTCTTTTAATGCCTTGGAACGTTCGTCAAGAGTGGTCAAATTGCCTCAAGCTTTTACAAATGATGCATGTAGTAGTTACTCACATTTATCGTGATGGTAATTCTTTTATGGACTGCCAAGCCGGCTATAAATGAGTTCAACACAATTCCTTTTGGTGGGATTCAACTCCTAGCTTCTGTTTTGGTTTTTTTTTCTCTATGACTTCTGTGACTGAGATATGTATTGGTTCACATAATTGTTTGTTTTTCTTTGCTTGTAATGACTTTCTTTTCATTTAACATATTCGAGCTCAATTTTTCTTTTAAGATCCTGTGAGTGCCAACCTAATTAGAAAATATTTAATTTGAATTCATCAGACGAAATTCGATTCAATTGATTTTCTCAAATTAATTTCTTTATTTTTAATTTTTTTCATATGAAAAACTTTTATTTCATTGTCAATGACTTATTTAACATGTTTCTCATATTGCCCTGTGTTTTTCATTGTGAGTGCCTTTCATTACAAAATTTTTCATCAATTCTTTCTTTGTCATGTATTTGCTTTTAAACAAAAGAATTTGGAAATAAATTCAATTCAATTGAATAATTGATTGATTAAGTATAATTTCAAATACAGTGTAAAAGGATCAACAAACTAATGAGTACGCAAATCAAATTTAGCTAAATAAGAATGATATCCTGACCTACAAATTGATAATTTCCCCAATTGTCCTTGTCCAAAACATTTAACTAACACCATTAGAAACTGTGTTTCACCTTAAAACATGAATGAAGGATCAGAAATCGTGAGCAAAATTTACAAAATTGAATAAGGTTCAGTTACTATTTCTATAAATAAAAGTGTTCAGTATTATGTCTATATAAGATTGCATTAAAATTTAAAATAATTTCTGACAAATGAACAGAGAGGAATGGGAAGTACATTAGAGACATTTTGCGGTCAGGCATATGGAGCGAAACAGTATCGGTTAATTGGCGTACATATGCAGAGAGGAATGCTCATTGGTCTCATCATCAGTGTTCCAATTGCAGTTGTGTTCTGTAATGCAGCCGATATTCTCAAATTCTTGAGACAGAATCACGAAATAGCCGATGAAGCAGGGCGATACTCTCGTTTTTTGGTGCCTGGATTCTTTGCCCTTTCACTAGTTGAATGTCTTGTGAGGTTCCTTCAGACACAGAACAAAGTTAATGCACTTATGGTTGTGTCAGGGATTGCGACATTAGTGGCAACCCCAGTATCATGGGTTCTTGTCTTCAAATCTAGGCTCGCAATGACCGGAGCCGCGATGGGTATTAGCATCTATGGATGGGTTTTAGCCTCGTTACTTATCGCTTATGTCTTGTTTTCTCCATCTTTCAAAGAAACATGGACCGGTTTTTCCAAGGAAACGTTTCATGGAATTCCCAAGTTTCTAAAACTAGGAATTCCTGCAACTGCTATGCTAAGGTAATATTCATGTAATTTAAAATAAAAAAAGTTAAAGAGCCTTATTTTACGTAAATTTTTTTTATTCAAATGGATCATTATTTCTTATTTTGCTTAGGGCCATGAAATGGCCGGACCAACCCTACTAACATTTCTCTTTTTTCATTAAAAAACATGTTTTGGTCTCTGTTGTCACGATTGATTTGTTGAAACAGCTTGGAGGTATGGTCGCTTGAGATAGTGGTTCTTCTATCTGGTCTGCTTCCAAATCCTAAACTCGAAGCTTCTGTCCTTTCTATCAGGTTGGTACTGTCCTTATTTTCGTTATAAAATTTTCAAAGTAAAGTGAGATTTTTGTGTTTATAATGCTTTTGTGAAATTTTTTAGCTTTAACATGCACATGCTGACATACATGCTCCCTTTCGGCCTCGCTTGTGCAGTAAGGTACATTTCAAACACATTTAAATACTTACAAATTCAAAAAATACAAATCTGTTGTGGTCAAGAGATCATGTGGTTACGAAATAGCCAAAACTCATGATCTTCAAATTATGATTTAAAATTATCCATGTTTACTAAATGAAAAATTGAATGCTTGATTTTAGTACAAGAGTTGCAAATGAACTTGGAGCTGGGCGTCCAAGATCAGCACGATTAGCTGTGTATGCAGCGGTAATGATGGTCGCATTGGAGGGCTTTACGCTGGCAGTTATAATAATCTCAGGTCGAAATTATTGGGGTTACCTTTTTAGCAAGGACATGAAACTTGTCAAATATGTTGCACAAATGATGCCAATTCTTGCTATTTCCCATTTCATTAACGGTATCCAAACAGTTCTTTCAGGTTTGCTCCAATCACCAATGCCTTCAATTACATATATGACACTTGGGGTGAATTTCAAACCAACTTATTAAGAGTTTGATGTAGTGGGCCCATGTACTTCCATGTTTTTATCTACTAATGAAAATAAAAACAACAGGAACTTGTAGAGGATGTGGATGGCAAAAGATCGGAACATTTGTGAATTTAGGATCTTATTATATCGCCGGGATTCCCCTAGCTGCTGTATTAGCTTTCGTGTTCCATGTTGGAGGAAAGGTACTCCGATTTTCTCAATTAGCAAATAATAAAAATTCTTTTCCAACTCTTGACATATTTTGTGTTTTTGATATTGATTTTTTTTTCAATTCTCAAACTAGCTATGCAGTTGAATTTAATTTTTTTTTTTTTTGTTATAAGTTATGTTATGCTATAAGATGGAAAAAAATGGAAGTTGAAGTTATAAGTTTGTATTATAATTCAGTCTAGTTTTAATTTAGCAGGTAAGTGACTAAGTGTAATTTCCAAATATATTTACAGGGTCTATGGATTGGCATAACGGCAGCAATGTTTGTACAAGCGATTTCTCTTGCAATCATTACTTTCCGCACTGATTGGGACAAACAAGTATGGTGTTCTTTCCTAAAAGAGGCCTTGTTCTATTATACTGCACTCAATTTGGTTTTCATAAAAAATACATTACTCAATTTAGTTTAGTTTAGCTCATTTAGGATAGTTTCAATAAAATTCAAAGTTAAGATATCTTTGCCTTTTATTTTTCTTCAAAAATTCAAAAATTAAATGTCATCTTCATTTGTTTTTTTTGCAGGCAAAGATAGCTATGGAGAGAGTTCAAAGTACTTTGGTTGTTAAAGAAGCTAATGCATCATGAGGATTGAATTTGTGTATCTCTTTAGGCAAACATATATTAAGCTTGCTCAACTTTTGTAATTTGTACTTTAATTGTGTTTAATACAAAATTAATACCCAAGGACTCACAAAATTTGATAAGGGAACCAGTGTACTGATCGTATGGATGGAGGTGCGGCGATGCTTCCTTTGGGCCTCCATGTTTTTTATGACCTCGTCTCAGGTTTACTCGAGCTATTCTTCCAGGATTTATTCATCGGCTTTACAATTTTCTTTAATTAAAATTGAGGAGGGAAATAACTCAAAGCACCCAACCGTACTATGTTGGAACTCCTGTAGCCTGAAGAGAATAATAGAACCAAGTATTACAAGAAGAAAAAAAGCAACACAAGTAAAATGAAAAATTAGAAAAACTTATAGCAAAAGTGCCATTAATCAAAACACTAACTCATTAAAAAACTTCGATAAGGTATTCCACCAAATACTCGAAAAAAAGTACGATCATGATTTACTAAAGCATTCACAATTTTATTGCCCTCCTGGTAAATGTGGGATATTGAAGGTGTAAACCTAGACGTAATACAGCAGAAAAGAAGGTAACCGATCTTGCCTAGAAACCTGCAAAAACTTACTCAAAAATAAATGCACAACATATAACTGTGCCAACCTTCTCAATTATCACATTAATTATAATTGTTGGGGTGTCCTAGTTATAACATTATAACTACCATTTATATAACTTGTGATATGATATGAGTAGAGTATCTATTTATTGATAATCATAAATGCCCCAAATTTGTATTAATCATGAGAATGAATAAAACAAAAGGATTGTATGAACGATTATCTATAACAATGTAATAGCTTTAGATCTTGGTAAGTAGATCATGAACATAAGCACATGTTGAGAACATAGGGTTGGATTGGTGCACACTGCAAAGTCACATGGTGTAACATGTTGAGTAGGA
Organism: Euphorbia schlechtendalii; assembly: GCA_949673415.1. Classification (NCBI taxonomy): domain Eukaryota; kingdom Viridiplantae; phylum Streptophyta; class Magnoliopsida; order Malpighiales; family Euphorbiaceae; genus Euphorbia; species Euphorbia schlechtendalii. The sequence continues at coordinate 12,565 of CATIWQ010833428.1, forward strand.
CTCAATTGTCCTCACATTTGATTTCAACTTGTTACTAATTTGGAATAGAGTAAGTTGTAGGATTTTCTAATGCATCCTTAGATATTTGTGCTAGGTTTCATGAACATGTTGGTAATACTGTTCAAGTGATAGAATTGCCGAAATGAATCACTAGCCACTTGCTGAATAAAATAGATAATGATGTCCAAGTAAGTAATTTGATTAATTTATCATTTTACTCTAGATCAAGACATACGATGAAATGCATACGAGAGTGATAACTAGCATGCCTCTTGTTCATTATTTTGATGTCAGCTAGCAAAGAACTTTATGAGATAACTACTAAGTTTAATATTTTTTTATAGAGGGTTGTATTCTCTCCCAATTAGGGATGTAATGGTTTGCTTGAATCCCCTTAAAGTCTAATGTGAACCCCATTGCTAATATATGGATAGATGCAAAGGATCATGCACATATAAATGCTGATATGGGATTCCCCGTACATGTATTGTTATGAGACCAAAAGAAGAATTAATCCTCATTAACTTAACGTGTTAATTTATGTAATCGAATAATAATAAAACACAACAAGATTAATTATATTGTTGGTCCGCTTTAGCTTTAATAATCGAGCAGAGGGGGGAGGGTGAATGCAGTTATACTTGATACTTTAAAGATTTTTTAAAAATATTTCCAAATTATTTTTATATGTGTGCTGAGTGGAGTATGTTGAGTGCACTTTGGTCTAGAAATTGTAAACTACTTAACTTCACTGACTTAGTTTACCTTTAACCTTTGTTGAGTAATCTTACTAAACTTAGATTGGTTTTGAAGAAGTCTATATGAAAACGAGAGGTGATGAATTGAGCAAAACACTTATAAAGGCAAATAGAGTTAAGGCAAGATTACATCTCAGATTTATCCTAGTTTAGCCCCGAGCCTACCTCTAGTCCTTAGATTCTTTTCCGAGCTTTAATCCACTAGTGATTCTTTTCCTTCAATAGACGGAGAAGCCTTTACAATGGGTAGACACTTAGAGAAAGTACCCTCCTTTCTAGCTTGTTGGTCCGCTTTAGCTTAAATAATTAAGTAGAGGGAGGGCGGTTGAATGCGATAACTTTGTTCTTTTTAAGATTTATAAAAATTGATTCCAAGTTGAGTTTTTAGATGTTTGCTAAGTTAAGTATGTAGTGCACTTGGGTCTAAAAACTGTAAACTATTTAACTGAGCTGACTTAGTTTACCTTCAATCTGTGTTGAGTAAACTACCCAGCTTAGATTGGTTTTTCAAGTGAAATTGATAAAACAGAGAGATGATGAATGAGCAAAACATTATAAAGGTGATAAAAGGGTTAAGAAAGATTACACCTCAGATTTTATCCTAGTTCGGCCCCTAGCCTACCTTCAGTCCCCGAATTCCTTTCCGAGCTTTAATCCACTAGTGATTTCTTTCCTTCCTTAGGCGGAGAAGCCTTTACAGCGGGTAAATCAATAATAGAAAGTACCTTTCTTTCTAACTACCATTCAAACTTAGTTTAGGTACCCTTCATAAACTAATTCACAGATTTTTATCAGAAAGATTACAAATGAAGCATTTCAACTTATAAAAATGTTGAATCCTTTTACAATGTTAAAGCTTAGCTAGACTCTAAGCTAATCTGGTTTCTCTCTATTACAAATAGATGGGAAACTAAGTGTTTGCTTTAGATTGCTTGAAATTGGAATTTCTGAATGCTAGGATTGTTTAGATAGTATTTTCAGCTCTTAAGAAATTTGAGGTGATTCACGAAGTTTGAACTTCTGCTTCAATCTTCTATTCATACTTGGAATAGTTGGAAGTAGCCGTTGCAAACATCTCATCTTGACTTCTTCCTCAATTTCTCTTCTCTTTAAAACTTTCAAATCTGCTCATTTGAAATAAATTCCAGGACATTTAGAGACAGAGATTTTGAAAATCGAATCACGATATTAATGCGTTAATCTTGATGCGTCAAAAAATCATTTCTTCAAACAAATACATTTTGAGAGAGAGGGGCACGAAATCCAACATAGAAGCTTGTGATTTGAAGATTTATTAACATTGTAGAGTAACGTGGAGACATAGGAAAAATGGCATATGTCAAAAGATGCCTTTTACCTTTGACACTTGTGAAGAATGCCCAATATTGCTCATTGATACCTTTTGGTTGTGAGGACCACTTGAATATCCTTTTTAATTTGAGCGCCTTTAACTTGAAAAACATCAAAGGAATATTGCATCTCTTATAGATAGAGTTAAAAGCAAAAGTTTCATATTATTTCCAAGTGTAAAAAAGTTACTCAGCTTTTAATAAATAAAAGCTACTCAGCTTCGTTGAGTCGATATCTTATAAACTACTTAATTCTTAGCTTACCTAAGCTTCTCTTACTCTAAGATAAAACTTAATGAAAACTTAGCAAACTGAGTTGTTTTTCCTTAAACAAAACTCTAGTAAACTTGTTCAATTAAGAGTCTACTTGGTATTTATTTATTTCACTAAATGTTTTAAGTACCGTGAAGTACTATTAACTTGGGTTCAACAATCTCCCCCATTTTGGAACAGATAACAAACTAGGTAGTAGAAGAAATTAGTTAAATAACTAGTTTATAGATATAAAGATACCTGATGAGTGATCCCCTAATGCTGTGTGAACTCCCTAGTAAGTATAAACTCCCCCATACTGAGTGGATATTCTTCAGATAACATTAACTCCCCTATACTTTGAGAAATTTTCTTTATCTTGGAACTTTGTCTTACTCAAATTCTCCTTGAAGTTGGTCTTAGATAATTCCTACAACAATTTATATGCAGAAATAACACATATATGCAACAAGTTAAGAAGTTCTTAACTTTAGATAGAAGAAACTTGTAATTTTCATTAATATAAAACTTAGTATGTACACAAATTGTGTCCTGTACTAAGTAATTACAAATTAAGCACTATTACAAGTGTTTCTATACTAAATCTATCTACGGGTGTGCTATTGAGATGATGATGAGCCGTCGCCTTTTGAGTGCTGTTGATAATGATGTTGAGGTTTTTGATGTTGTTGTTGTTGCTGAGGACGGTGAGGCCTTGGAGAGATTCTTGATCTATGGTGCTAGGCTGCCTTATGAGCAGACCTATTCGCGGGCTTGGACACTCATTTTTTTAAAAAGGCCGACCCGAGCCCGTCAAAGCCTGAAGTTTTATGGGTCGGGCTTGGTTTTTATATAAATACCCAAGTACGGCCTGACGAATAATTTTATTTATGTATTATATAATTATTTTAAAATTTTATATTTTATCCTATTAAATTTTTATACTTGATTACAATAAATGTTACTAAATATTAAAAATTTCAAGTAAACAATGTAATTATGTTAAAAAAAATTTAAACATTTTTATGATTTATTTTATATTTTTTTATTTATTTTAATAAAAAAATCTATTATAAAAAAATATTCATGGGCTTGGGCTGGGCTTGGGAATGACTTGTAAGCACGGACCGAACCTGAAGTTCTAAAGTATGGGCTTGTGCTGGGCTTGGGTTAACATTTTTAATCAAAACCCCGCCAAGCTTGGCGCGACCCCACCAAGCCTACCTGACGAACAGGTCTACTTATGAGAAACTTCAACTACTCTCTCCCCCTTTGATATCTGTTTTGTAACAATTTGTTAGAGATAAGAATTGAAGGAGTCAAACAGATTGAAAATCCTCTTGCTTTCCTAAGATGGCCGTTTAAATCTCTTGCTCTAGCTGCTCCTTTCCTTTAAGTGATGGAATGTCTTGATCATTCAGATCTTGTAGTAGCAAATGATGACATCTAGTTAGATGAGCAATCTGATTGAAGCCTTGGCAAGCAAACTGTTACAAGAGTCCTTTGAAATTTGATGCAGATAGAGCTATGTTCAGTTTCACCTCCATGTCAATAATCCTTGGACATATTGGATGCATAGACTTAGTTGTGTATTCAATGCCCCTTGCATAATATAAGCTGGTAGTCACTAATTGATCTACATTTCCTTGAAGTTCATGAAAATGATCTTTTAGGGCATTCAACTTCTTGTGCACAGTTAGACAGCTATCGAGATCGACTGCCCATTGCATCAAGTAAGGCTTTTTGAGCTTTCTTCACAAAATCGTCAGTGTTGTTCTTGATAAGGTCACAAGCTGAGTCCAATCTATCACTGAGTGCATCCATGGTTAGAACATGCTTGTCCATCTTCTTAACAACTGCATCAACAGACTTCACAACTCTATCAACTTTTGTATCCTAGGTGACCATTAGTTTAGACATCTTTTCCATTAACTCGCACATGCTATGCTTGAGATAATTGTTAATATCTAACTCGTTGGATTGTTTGTTGATCTTATTATCTATGTTGGTCTTTGTTTTGGCTTGTTCTTTGCAAACTTATGATGCGTAGTTTGAGTTTCCAAGATGGCATTCAAACTACTCAATTATTCTAAGGCAACATCTATGCTACCCTTCACTTTTCCTACCACTACATTCATAATTACAGTAGGATAGAGGATACAATCACATTGAGCTGAGTTGTAGTCAACCCAGTAAGAATCAAAGCCATCTTGTGCACTAAGCACTTGGAACTTTCCTTTTCTAGATGATTCCTTATTGTGTATAAGCTCCATTGAATCTTCTCCAGCTCTTTAGAGTATATGGACTCCGAATAGATGCTGTAATTTTAATCAAAATCAAGAATCTTGGCTTTCTTCAATAAGTTCGTCAATTCTTGTGTTAGTAACACTTGGCTTACTGCACCATCCAATTTAGCATCAGTTTTGAGAGTTAGGAATTTCTTCCTGGCCAACTCCCTAATTTGAGCCAAAATGGTTGAATCAACCAAGTCCTCTTGGACTAGCTTGATGTTGAAGGGAGTTGCTTCCCCAGCAATAAAATTTACCTAGGCAACTTCCTCATATACTTTTCCATACTGAGTGGAGTTCTTAGCTTCAGGAACTTCTCTAATTAGAGGGATCATAGGGGTAGAGGATGGATTTGAAGAAAGGTTAGGTTCAGAGTTGGTTTTACAATTAAAATGGAAGAAGTTGAGGTTACTTTAGATTTTACAAGAGAAGGGATGAGTGTAGTTTGAGTTTGTGGAGGTGGTGAAGAATGGGCAGTATTTTCTTGGGAAGAATTTAGAGTACAAGAAATATGAATTCGGGAATTTACAAGAGAAGGATTTTTATGAGAGGAATTTACAGAAGAAGTGGGTATTTCAGGATTTACAAAAGAATTCGGGGAAAGAGTTTGGTGTACCTGTTTGTTGGCTGTTTGATCCAAGGATGGGTCAGCCTTAGATAACTCAGCTTGAGTAGGTTGAGACTCGGTCTGCTGAGTGAGAAGGAGTTCTTGGATGTTTTCACAAGAAAGAGCATATTCTTCCTAGTTGATGACCTCCATGTCATCATCATCCTCCTCACTACTCAAGATTTGGACATTTCCCCTAAGTGATGTTTGGCAATTCTCTTTCTTTGAACACCCTTTGACTTAGAGATTATGGTCTCCACCTCCTTAGCAGCTCCAAGATTTATTATTTGGGTGTCCTCCTTGGCTTTCTTGGAGCTTTCTTGCTCAACAGCTTCTCTAGCTTCTTTAAATTTCCTCTTTTTCTCACGCAGACCCTCACCTAACTCCCTAGCATACATATCTTTAATTTTCTCCAAAACTTTTGGACGAGGAGGAGGGACTGAAGATATCGCTACAACTTCTTCTTGTTTCTACTTCGCCTCAACTTCCCTCTAAGCATGAGTCTTCAACTTCAACTTGTTTTTAGCCTTAAATTGTGTTTGGGAAGGTGCATCCCTTGCCATTGATTTTGCTGAGCTGGTTCTCACTCTTTGAGCCCTAGTATTTACCTTGGGACTAGTAGGAGTAGAGACAGTAGAAACTTGCTCCAATTAATCTAATAATGGAACATCATCTATGGTTTCCTCACTAGACCCTTCATAGTCCACCACAAAAGCATCTTCATCCTCTTTGCATACATTAGCAGGGAACACAGTTTGTTCCACTTTTGCCTTCTTCAACTTGATGTCTTGGATTTAGGTATACTTTGTGTGGACTTGCCAATTCTTCAATTAACTAAAGTGATTGAAGTCCAAGGTTTTGTTCAACCGGACTAGAGTTTCTCCAAATCCATCAATGTAATTGAAGATGTCCATCCTAACAACCTTTACGTTGGCGGTGATAAAAAAACCCATAATGTTATAGGGTAGTAACTTTAGTCAAGTGATGAAGAATCATCACTGACCAATTAAGTTATTTCCCCTCTATCATATGGTAGACCACACACCTCTCAAGGTAGGTGCAACTGCTAAGAGATCCAGTCTTTGGTAGCAACGTGTTATCTTTGGTAGCAACTCTCAAAGTAGGTGTAGCTGCTAAGAGATCTAGTCCTTGGTAGAAACATCTTGAAGCATTCCCTAGATGCTTATTCTTGAAGTTGTAATTTCTCTAGACCCATAATCAACTGACAATTCCCAATCTTATGGTATAGCCACAAGCTCCTCATCTCCGTTTCTCCTCAGCTTGGTACCCTTCAATGGCATGTTCAAGATACTCCCTATCAATTTTGCAGAGATAAGGTGAGAGTTTTTATCAGTTCCCACCATTAACACGTTATTATATCCCTCATTCGAGTAGAGGTTATAGTAGAACTTCTAGATCAACTCCTTGATTGTAGGGCCTTTAAGGAGAAGAAACTGGTTGAGGTTCTCATGCCTGATCACTTTTATGTGTGGCCTTGTTTTTCAACAGGCCATCATATTCAACCTCGAAATTGGATCCAAAGTCCAGACCTTCAGACCAGTTAATCTTGGTTATTGGTCCTCTTTTTGCTTAAATTATTGAGCAAGGGGGAGCGTGAATGCAATTACTTAATTCTTTTCAAGATTTATAAAAATTGATTTCAAGTTCAGTATTTAGATGTGTGATGAGTTAAGTATATCACGCACTCGGGTCTAAAAACTATAAACTACTCAGCTTGAAGTAGCCATTGCAAACTTCTCATCCTAACTTGTTCTTCAATTTCTCTTCTCTTAACAACTTTCTAATCTACCCATTTGAAACAGATTCCTAGACATTTAGAGACTGAGAATTTAAACGTTGAAGCGCGAAACTTCAAGCAAATCTATTTTAATAGAGATGCGTGTAAAATGCAACATGGAAGCTTGTGATTTTTTTGGTTGTTATCATTACAGAGTAGTGCGGAGTCACTGGAAATTCGGCTCTTGTCAGAAAATGCCTTTTACCTTGGACGCTAGTGAGGAATCTCCAACATTCCATATTGACATCTTTTAGTTATGAAGACCACTTGAATATCTTCTTTGATTTTGGGGCTTTTTACCTAAAAAGCATCAAAGGAATATTCTGTCTCTCACAGAAAAAGTTTTATGCACGTGTATCATATTATTTCCAAGTACCAAAGAACTCAACTTTTAATAAATAAAAGCTACTTAGCTTCGCTGAGTCTATATCTCCTAAGCTATGTAATACTCAACCTAACTCATCTTTTTTTAATCTAAGCCATAACTTAATCAACACTTAGTAAATTGAGTTGTTTTTACTTAACAAACTCAAGTAAACTTGTTTAATTAAAAGTCTTCTTAGTACCTAATTAATTTAACTATCCTAGACTATTTTTTATTTCCAAAACGTTTTAGGTATTATGAGGTACTATTAACTTGGGTTCGACAAATCTCTCCCCTTTTTGAACAGATAACAAACCAGATGGTAGAAAAGATTAATTAAATAAATAGTTTATAGATATAAGAATACCTGATGAGTGATGTGAGACTCCCCCTATGCTAAGTGAATTCCTTGATCAATATAGACTCCCCCATACTGCGTTGATTTTCTTTAGTCAGCAAAACTCCTCCATACTTAGAGGAATTGTCTTTAAGCTTGGGACTTAGTCTTTCTCAGCTTCTCATTGAATTTGGTCTTAGTAATTCTTGCAATAGTTTATTAGCAGAAATAACACAGTATACAAAACAAGTTAAGAATCTCTTAACTTAGATAGAGCAAACTCATAATTTTCATTGATAACAAGACTTAGTTAGTACACAAATTGTGTTCTATATTAAGTAATTACAAACTAGAGCACTATTACAAGTTTTTTTATTACTATACTAAGGCTATCGGGTGTGCTGCTGAGATGATGATGATCCATCACCTTTTGAGTACTACTGACAGTGCTATTGATGTTGTTGTTGATGTTGTTGATGTTAATGTTGGAGAGGACATTGATGCCTAGGCGAAATTCTTGATCTATGCTATTAGCTGCCTTTTGAGAATCTTCAGCTACTTTCTCCCCCATTAATGTCTTTTTAGTGATCATATGTTGGAGATAAATATTGAAGGAGTCAATCATAGGTTGAAAATGCTCTTGTTTTTCTAAGATGGTTGGTGAAGTCTCTTACTCCAACTGCTCCTTTCCTTTCAGTAAAAGGATGTCTTGATCATTAAAGTCTTGTAGAAGCAAATGATGACACCTGGTTAGATGAGCAATCTGATAGAAGCCTTGGCAAGAAAACTGTTGAAAGCATTGTAGGAGACCTTTGAAATCTAATGCAGATAGGGCTATCTTCAGTTTCGCTTCCATGTCATAATCCTTGGGCACAGGAGAATAACAGTCTTCGCTGTGTACTCAATGTCCCTTGCATCATACAGACTAATAGTTATCAATTGGTTCACATTTCCTTGAATTTCATGAAGATGATCCTTTAGGGCATTCAGCTTCTTGTGCATAGTGAGATCACTATCAAGATCAACGGACTCAATTGGCTTAGGGAATAGTTTGCCCATTATATCAAGTAAAGCCTTTTATGCTTTCTTCATAGAATCATTAATGTTGTTCTTGATAAAGGTGCAAGCTAAGTCGAGTTTTTCTCCAAGCTCATCCATGTTAAGCATAGGCTTGGCCATCGTATTCACAATAGATTTCACATATTTCACAACCCTGTCAACCTTGGTGTCATAGGCAACCATCAACTTAGACATTTTCTCCATTAATTTGCACATGCTATGCCCGAGATCTTTGTTTACATATAGCTGCTATGATAATTCATTGATTTTATTATTTGTGCTATTCTTTATTCTAGCTTATTATTTGCAAAACTTGTGAAACTACGTAGTTCAAGTTGATAGAGTAGCTTTCAAACTACTTAGATTTTTTTCCGCAACATCTATACTACCTTTCACTTTCCCTAACATGGCGTTAGCTATGATAGTGGAAGTTCGGATAGAAGAGACGATTGCATTGAGCTGAGTTGTAGAGTAAGTCAGCTTGGTTAAGATCATAGCCATCTTGTCTACTAGGCTCTTCACGCTTTCCTTTCTTAGATTGTTCCTTATTGAGTATAGGATCCCTTGAATCTTCTCAAATTCCTAAAAGTAGATTGATTCAAAGGGGATATTAGAATGCTCATCAAACTCTGGAAGCTTGACCTTTTTCTTAGCGGATAAGTCCCTCAATTCCTATGCTAGTAGCACTTGGCTTATTGCACCATCCAATTCAGCATTAGTTTGGAGAGTTGGGAATTTCTTCCTAGCCAACTCCCTAATCTATGACAAAATTGCTAAATCAACCAAGCCCACTTAGGCTAGCTTGCTGCTAGAGGGAGTTGCTTCCTTAGCTATAAAATATGCCTTGGCAACTTCCTCAACTACTTTTCCTTGCTGAGCGGAGTACTCAACTTCAGGAACTTCTCTAATTTGAGGGATTAGAGGGGTAGAGGATGGGTTTGAAGAAAGGGTAGGTTCAAAGATAGTTTGTACATTTGGAGAAGAAGGAGTAGAGGTTGGTTTATATTTTATAAGGGAAAGAATGAGTGAAGTTTGAGTGTTTAGAGGTGGTGAATATGGTTTGGTCTTTTCTTGGGAATTATTTAGTGAAGAAGAGATATGAATAGGGTAATTTACAGGAGAATTTACAAAGAGAAGAATTTTTAGGAGAGGAATTTACAAAAGAGGTTGGTATTTCAGAATGTACAGATGGAGGTTGTTTAGGATTTATAGAAGATTTAGGGGTAAGATTTTAATGTACTTGTTGGTTGGCTATTTGACCCAAGTATGGGTTAGTCTTGGGTAACTCAGCTTGAGTTGGAAGTGACTTATTCTACTGAGCGTGAAGGGGGCTTTGGATATTTTCCCCAGGAAGAGCAGATCCTCTTGGTTGATGACCTCCATGTCATCATTTTCGCCCTCGCTACTTACTATTTGAATGTTCCTCTTAGTGCAAAGTTTGGCCGTTCTCTTTCTTTGAACACCCATAGCTGATAATAGTCTCCACCTCCTTGGCAGCTCCAAGATTTTTTAATTTCAGAGTCCACCTTGGCTTTCTTGTAGCTTCCTTGGATAGTTGCCTCTCTAGCCTCTTCAAATTTGCACTTTTTCTCACGTAGTCTCTCACTCAGCACCCTAGAAAAATATTCCTAATTTTCTCCACAACTTCAGGAAGAGGAGGAGGAGGGAGAGATGATTTTGAGGTTGTTATTGCCTCTACTTCTTTTTGCCTCGTATTAGCTTCCCTCTAAGCGTGAGTTTTTAGCTTCATCTTGTTCCTAGCCTTTGCTTGGGTTTAGGCAGGCGCATCTCCTACCCTTGCTTTTGCTAGGCTTTCTCTCACCCTTTAAGCCCTAGTCTTAGCTTTTGGACTGGTGGGAGCAGAAATGGTTGAAACTTGCTCTAGTTGAGCAGATAGAGGAACATCATTTGCAGTTTTCTCACTTGATTCTTCAAAATCCACTACAAAGGCGCTTTCATCCTCCTTACACACATTACAGGGAACACTGTTGGTTCAACCTTTGCTTTCTTCAATTTAATGTCTAGAAACTTAGTAAATCTTGTGTGGACTTGCTTGTTCTTCAATTTGCATTAATGATTGAAGTCTAGGGTCTTATTCGATGGGACCACAGTCTCTCCTAGTCTGTCGATGAAGGTTGAGACGTCCATTCTCATAGCCTTCATGAGGGCAGTAATCAAATACCCATAATGATATAGGATAGTAACTTTGGTCAAGTGAGAAAGAATCATCACTGGCTAATTGAGTTATTTCCCCTCTACCATATGGTAGACTACACACCTCTTGAAATAAGTGTAGCTACTACGGGATCCCATCATTGGGAGCATTAACTTAACTAGAAGTTCATGGCACGCCCTTACCTCCCAACTCCTTCCTGATGTAGCAATCTCACCAGATCCATTATCGACAAGGAGTTCCCAATCATCAGGAATGGCAATTAGCTCTTCATCTCCATTCCTTCTTAGATTAGTACCCTTCAATGACATGTTGAGGAGGTTACCAATCAACCTAGCATATATCAAATAAGAGATATTGTCAATCTCCACCATTAAAAAATCATTGAATTCCACAATCGAGTAGAGATTGGCATAGAATTTCCTAATTAACTCCTTAATAGTTGGATCGTTCAATAGAAGAAATTGGTTGAGGTTGTGCTGCCTAATGACCCTGAGCATGGTCTTGTTTTTCACCATTCCATCATATTCTACCTCAAATACTGGTCCAAAATCTTAGTCTTTGGGCCAGTTGATCTTGGTGAAAATGGTTCCTTGCTGTAAGATAACCTTCTCAGTTCTTCCATCGATGTACACAAACATGTTTTTCTTCGAAGCTGATTGAAGAACAAGGGTTTTCCTAGTTTTCACCATTTGTAGACAAGAGAATTTGAAAGAGGAGAGATTAGGATTCTTTTCAAAAATCACTTGAGAGTTCAAATTTGCAAGTAACCTTCTCTCTCCAGCATGCTGCCTCCTATATAGGATCTTCAATTGCAAGATGATATGTGGTGCTCTCGCAATCCAAGATCATGTTTAAATGGTGAGATGAACAAAGATTTAACCAACTTAATAAATTGATGTAGTTTCAAATTTAGACAGTTCCTATTCAAAGCATCCTTTCAATAAAGTAGCTTTTGAGTTTTAACCATAAAACTGAACTAACAACATTACTTTAAAAAGTTAACGGGGTTAAATACATGATACCTCATTCAACTAAGTTGAGACTTGATTTTCAACACTAAGCCATTTTTCTAAAATTTTTCATTACATGGGTTTTGCCATTCCAATCAGCTCTTTGAGAGTATTAGATTGCTCCTTTGCTAATGGTTTGGTGAATATGTCAGCTCGTGGTTCTTCTGAAAAAAACATACTCTAGTTTGACATCTCCCCTTAGCACATGATTCTTTATAGAGTAATGTCTAATATTGACATGCTTCATCTTTCCATGCTCAACTGGATTCTTGGATAGGTCAGTTGCGCTCTTGTTATCACACATAACTTTGAGGCATTTTGACTTTATACCATAATCCTCCAGTTGTTGCTTGATCCATAGTAGTTGGGCTACGCAATTTTGTGCCTCCATGTACTCAGCTTTAGCTATACTTAGCGCAATAGAAGTTTTCTTCTTATTGTACCATGAGATAAGGTATTCTACAAGGAAATGGCATCCACCTGTGGTGGTTTTCCTATCGAGCTTGTGTTTGCCATAGTTTGTATCTCTGAATCTTCTAGGAGTGAAATCTGAGCTAATGGGATACCACAGACCTGCATCAATTGAACCTTGCAAGTACCACAGAATTCTTTTAACAGTTTCTAAGTGAGATTCTTTGGAGTTCAGCTTAATAGTGTGAGCGGACGACACGGAGCGGTGGGCCGAGAGCGCATGGTTTCATAGGCGCGGTCCACCAGGGTGTTTTGAAAGGAGGAGATTAAAGTACCGGGTCAGGGACCCGGGAAAAAAGGTTGAAAGAGAAAAAGGCGAAAAACGTTTAAGATCGGTCCGAACCCGAATCCGCCATCTCTCAGTGTGGAGTCGCCACCTAGATTATCTCTTTCCAGGAATTAAAGTCCTGTGAGGCTTAACATTCGGGGAACGGCCCACTAAGACACAGAGATTCGGGTCTGGGATAAGTTGCTTATTTCTTAAGTGATCACAATATATTACATCTACAGAAAATCATTTTCTTTTAATTGTGCATATTCGTAGTTATGTCATTTTTGGGATAAAATGCATGATTCACGTATTGCGAAATATAAACCATTCACAAAGTGGAAAAATAAACTATCCACAAAACTGTAAGTAAATGCGGAAAATGAAATGCGGAAAATAAAATTACAAGGCTTAAAAAATCGTGGGATGCAACCGCCCGCTAACCTATTAATTACATTTCCCAAAAATTGAAATTGCGATACCCGAAGGAAAGTTAAAACCCTAGACATACATCTAATCCGAATCTACCTGCATCCACAAAGGTTAGCACAGGGGATAGCACGTATGTTCGATATCGGGTTTAGTGAGGCATGGCCTAAAAAAAATCAATCACGATATTATTTGTTGTTTAGATAAAATTGTTCATTTTATTAACACATTGGTTGCTCATTTTAATTAATGAAATTGCTCGCATGGTAAAAAGTGGGGTCTGTTATCCGGGAATATATTTTATTCCCTTCGTGGGGGTGTTCTAACATACATCTTCTTATAATAAAGAAAAAGATGAAGAAGAATTACAACAGTTAAAATTAAATAAAAGATGAAAATCCTAGGTTCACAGGAGAGTTTAGAAAAAGAAATTAAACACTGAAAGCATGGAATTGCAGTTCTAGGAACACAGAGGCTTACCGTTTCTTAACGAATCCACGTCGAAGAATTCGATCGGTCCTTTAGGAATCCCCCTCGTCCTTTGAGTTTAGGTAAAAAAGGTTGTAGTAAAAAGTCCAAAAAATTGTTCGTTTCAATTCTCGGAAGCAAAGGTCGTTCTAAAGCAATGTTATTTTATCTGATAATTTCGGGGTCCCTTTATAAAAAATGATCCTACTATTTATAGGAAAATCCCGAAAAATCCAAAAAAGGAAAGTTTTTTCGGCGAGGGGCCTCGCCGGAAAAGAGGCATGGTGAGTCCTCGCGGAACTTATCGCGAGGCCTCACGCGCGAGGCTATCTCGGGGGCGAGGCTCCTCGCGTGTGCGCGAGGCTGCCTCGCGCGCATGCCTCGAGGGTTCCTTAGGACCCTCGCGCGGAGGCCCTGTGAGGGTCCCATAGGACCCTCGCGGGCAGGCCCCGCGAGGGTCGCTTAGGACCCTCGCGGGGAGGCCCCGCGAGGGTCGCTTAGGACCCTCGCGGGGAGGCCCCGCGAAGGTCCCATAGGACCCTCGCGGGGAGGCCCCATGAGGGTTCCTTAGGACCCTCACGGGTAGGCCCCGCGAGGGTTGCTTAAGACCCTCGCGGGGAGGCCCCACGAGGGTTCCTAAGAACCTTCGCGGGCAGTCCCCGCGAGGGTCCCTTAGGACCATCGCGGGGAGGTCTCGCGAGGTTCCCCCCCGTGCATGCGAGGCTCCCTCGTGTGTGCGCGAGGCTGCCTCGCGTGCCAGCGTGGCTGCCTCGCGTATGTGCGAGGATGCCCCCCTATCGGGATTACGCCTCCTTCATTTTTTTTCTTTTTTTTTATTAATATTTCATTATATATATATATATATATATATTTATTATTTATTTTTTTCGGTATTTTTATTTAGTTAATTAATTTCTAAATAAAATTAAATAACTTTATTAGAGACGAGGAGAATTCCAATTCGGATACGTCAAGATACTCGAAAATGAGTGATTCAAGGATAAAATCCCGTAAAAGCCATCATCATCGAACGCACGAGCTGGTACAAAATCCCGTGCTCACGGATAGCATGAGAAATATCACATAGAGTATTGAATAGCATGCCCACCAGTTGTGAAGTAAAGAGAGAACCAATAATACATTTGTAGAACTTGTTTTCTATAGGCTTACCAGCTTCATCCTTACTCAAGATTATGTCAGTGGCCATGGGAGTGGACATTGGCTTCGAACGCTCCATATCAAACTTCTTAAGAACTTCATATTCAGCTTGACTAATGAAGATACCATCTTCACTCTGCTTGATTTGCATCTCAAGGAAAAAGTTGAGCTCTCCTATCATTGACATTTCAAGATCACTCTTCATTTGTTTGCTGAACTCCTTGCAAAACTTTTAATTAGTTGCTCCAAAAATGATATCATCTATAAAAATTTGGATGAGCAACACAACTTCCTTTATTCTCCTAATAAATAGAGTCGTATCTGCTTTCCCTCTTTCATAGCCTTTACTGAGTAGGAAGTTAGCAAACTTTCATACCATGCATTAGGTGCTTGCTTCAATCTGTGGAGAGCTTTCTTTAGTTTGAAGACATGCTCAGGAATTTTTGCATCTTCAAAGCCCGGAGGTTGTCGCATATACTTCCTCTTAAATAAAGCTGTTTAGGAACGCACTCTTGCAATCCATTTGAAACAACTTGAAGTTCATATGGGATACAAAAGCAAAGAGGATCCTAAATGCTTCAAGTCGAGCTATAGGAGCATAGGTTTCATCATAGTCTATACTTTCTTACTGGTTGTAGCCTTAAGCAACAAGCTTTACTTTATTTCTAACAACAACGCCAGCTTCATCAAGCTTCTTTTTGAAAACCCATTTTGTGTCAATTATTATTTTCCCTTTGCATTTTAGAACTAGATCCCAAACATCATTGCATTTGAACTGATCCAATTCCTCTTGCATCGTGATCATCTAGAAGTCATCTCATTCAACATCTTTGAACTTCTTAGGTTGAATTAATGAGATGAAAGTTGGATGGCTCGTCAACTTGCTGAATTACCCTCACATCATCACTTGATTATGAACATCAACTACAATGCTTTCGAGTGGGTGATTGCGATGAGTTGTTATCTCTCTTGAAAGACTCAAATTTAGAATGGGAGTCTTTGCACTAGGTTGTTGAGGGTGAGGTTGATCTTGTGCTTTGTTGAAGTTGATTGAAAGATCTTCATCAACTTTAACTTCCTTAATTACTGGCTCTTCTGCTGGGTTGGAAAGCACAAAGAGTGGCATGCTGAGTTGATTTCCTTGCTGGTTTACTCCTTCATCTTCAATAGATGGTCATCTATCTGCATTGTTAGTGTCACTGAAATCTATATGCATAGAATATTGTAATAAGCTGGTTCTCTTGACATATATTGTATATGCCTTGTTGTTAGTCGAGTAACCTAGAAAGATAACTTCATAAACCTTTGGATCAGACTTACCTAGCTGATCCTTGGTAATTAGAATGAAACATCTACAACCAAATGATCTAAGATGACCAATCTTAGGCTTGTGCCCTCGCCAAAGCTCATAGGGTGTCTTCTCAAGAATAGGATGAATTTAAACCCAATTCAAGATATAACAGGTTCTGTTAATAGCTTCTCCCCAAAAGTACTTTGGTTAATTGTTATCACTCAACATGGATAGAGCCATTTTAACTATAGTTCTATTATTCCTTTCTACAACCCCATTTTGTTGAGGAGTATAAGGAGCAAAAAAGTTATGGTTAATACCATGCGCTGAATAGAATTCTTCGAAATGAAAATTCTCAAATTCACGTCCATGATCACTTCAGATTCTGCTGATTTTAGTTCCTAGTTCATTCATTATCTAGTTACTAAGTTTGACAAAGACTCAAAGGTTCCATCTTTGCTACTCATCAAGACTACTCAAGTGAATCTCGTGAAGTCATCCATAACCACCAATGAGAATCTTTTTCTGCCCATGCTCATAGGTTGAATAGGACCAAAGAGATCAAGGTGGAGGAGCTCCAATGGTCACTTAGTTACTACGTTGTTGATAGACCTAAATGACTTTTTAACTTGCTTACCAATCTGGCAAGATGAGCAAAGTCTATCTTTCTCAAAGGGGATACTACTTAAACCCATGACTAATTGCTGTTTGGCTAATTTGGACAAAATGTTCATATTTATATAACCCGCCATTCTATGCCAAAGCCACAAATTATCCTCCTTAGATACAATACAAACATTAGTGGAGCTAAGGGATAAATCATTCATATACACATATTTAATTCTAGGAGCAAAGAGTATAGTTGAGTCAGTCTTACAGTTAATAATTGAGCAACTTTCTAAGTCGAATGTAACCAGCATGCCTTTGTCACAAAGCTGGGCTACACTTAATAAGTTGAACTTTAATCATTTGACCAAAGACACCTCTTTGATTGAAGGAGAGACATCGACAGTGCCACACCTAACAATCTTCCCTTTTTGGTTTTCTCCAAAGCTGACACTTCCATTTCATTTATGCTCTAACGAGATGAACTAGATTTCATCTCCCATCATATGCCTAGGGCATCTTCTATTCAAATACCACATTCTATTGTTATTAGCGAATCTTAGGCTAACCTACAAAATAATTAAGTTTTCTTTAGTAACCATGATTTTGATCTAGGTCCTGCTTTGTTAGTAGTGCTTAGATTAGCCCAGTCATACTCATCATAATAACCATTTTATGGCTACACATTACTGTGACATGTCCATCTTTTCCACAAAAGCCACAAACCGCTTTTGTTTTAGGCTAACTCGCTTTCTTTTTTGTAGAGGAATTCTTCCTCTTAGAATTGTGAGTTTTGTTACTCGAAGATGGACTGTTGGCTGGAGGAGGATCATGTTTATTCTTTAAAGCTATTATCTTAACAATCAACTCATCTAATTGCTTAGTGAGATTGGTATTTTGACATTCGTGATATTTAGCTTTTTCTTGAAGATAACGGATATCAAGAGACAAGAAGCAATTGTATCTCCCTAATCTTCACTTCTCCTCACTAGCTCTTTGATGTTTTTGCCAGAATTATTAATCAGCTTTATCATATCAAAGGTTACCTGGGCAAACTCTTCTATTGACAAAGGGATTTCAGGATGTACCTTAGTTTGTGCCTTCTTCCCTTTATTTTGCTTAGCTTCAGAGTCATCAGCGGATGGATTGCTCTTTGAAGCAAATGCTGAGCTCTCACCCTTATTCTCAATCGCTATCTATCAGAGGTTGATAAAGTCTGTTACTTCTTCTTCAGATGATGAAGATTCCTCAAAGTCGCTCCATATGGTAGTAAGTGCCTCTTTTTTCTTTGTCAACCTCTACTTGAATATGTCCTTTTTAAATTTAGGATTGGATGATTGAATATGACCCTTCTTGCCATATCAAAACATTTGATATCCTTGCTATGCTCCTTAGGTCCTTCCTCAGCTCCACATTGCTACTGAGCTGGCTTGGTTTTGCTGGGGAACTTCTTCTTACTGAATTTCCCATCCTTCTTCATGAAGCGCTTCAATCGCCTCGTGAGAAGTGCCATCTGCTCATCTAAATCAGTGTTAGTTGATTCTTCAAATTAGTTAGCCTTTAAAACATTGGCTCTACCCTCTTTCTCCTTACCTTTACTCATTTTGGAGTCATTAATATATTTTCTTAGGGACATTTCATGAGTCAGCAAGGTGCCTATCAGTTTATCATAGATGTAGGTCTAAAGTAATGAGCTTACTCGATGGCGATCTGCTTGGTATACCACTTGTTGTTCCTTAGACGGCTTAATTACATAGCAAAGGGGGTGAATGTTGTTCTTGGTTACTTTTTGATTTTTATAAAATATTTACCAAGTTAGAGTTTTTGGATGCGCGTACTGAGTGTTGAGTTGGTCTAAAAACTTATAAACTGCTCAGCTTTGCTGGCATAGTTTATCTTCAATCATATGCTGAGTAATCTACTAAGCACGGATTGGTTTTTCAAGCAAAACCGAAAACAAAGATAGAATGATGGATGAGATAAATGCGATAAAGGCAAGAGATTAAGGTTACAACTTCAACACTTGAGATTTTATCCTGGTTCGGCCCCTAACCTACCTCCATTTCCCGGATTCCTTTTCAAGCTTTAATCCACTAGTGATTTCGTTCTTTCCTTAGGCGGATAAGTCTTCACAGCAGGTAGACTTTATTATATAAAGTACATTTCTTCCTAACTACCACTCAATCCACAATTTGCGTACCCTTCCTAAACTGTCACTCAGATTTCTAAAAGAAATTTGCGAACAGAGGAATTCAACGTATAAAGTATTGAATCTTTACAATGTTAAATCTCTAAGTCATTTCTCTCTTAATTATAAATTGATTTGAACAATGAATGTTTGCTGATTGCTTGATTTGGAATTTCTTAAAGCTGGAAGAATATGAATAGAGTTTTAGCTCTTTAAGAAATTCAAGGTGATTCACCAAGTTTGAACGTCTGCTCTAGTCTTCTATTTATAAATGAAGCTCTTGGAATTAGTCGTTGAAAAATTCTTATCCTGACAACTTCAATTTCTCTTCTCTTTAAATCATTCGAATCTTCACGTTGGAGACAGATTTCAAAACACTTAGAGACATAGATTTCGAACGTTGAAGTGTGATATAATCCCGTTGTCAAAAACTTATTTGTCTTTTAGCAATCCGTTCTGATAGAGAGGCACATGAGATGAATCGTGGCATTCTGTCATTAGTTGACTTTCTGACATTTGCAGAGGTGTGCGGAGACACTGAGAAACGGCGCATGACAGAGGATTCCTTTTATCTTGGAATTTAGTGAGGAATCTCCAACATTCCGTACAAACATCTTTTGTATGTGAGGACCACATGAATATCTTCTTTAATTTCATTACTTTTTCTCCTGAAAAGCTTCAAATGTATGTTCCGTTTCTCACTGAAAATGTTGGTAGCACAAGTGTCATTTAATTCTCTAAGTGTTAAAAGAATACATCTTTTTAATCCTAAAAAGCTAACTCAGCAAAGCTGAGTAGATATCTTTATACACTAGTAATACTTAGCATAACTCAGTTTTTCTTACTTTAAGCCGTAACTTAATTACTTAGTAAACTAAGTTGTTTTTCCTTAAACAAACTCAAGTAAACCATTAATTAAGAGTATACTTAGTACTAAATTAATTTCAATATCCTAGATAATTTGTTATGTCCAAAATGTTTAAGTACCGTAAAGTAATATTAACTTGGGTTCAACAATCTCCCCCATTTTGGACAGATTACAAACCAGGTTGTAGAAGAGATTAATTGAATAAGTAGTTTAAAGATATCTAGATACTCGATAGGTGATGTAAGACTCCCACATGCTAAGTGACTTTCCTTAGTCAGCTTGAGCTTCCCCATACTAAGTGAGTCTTCTACAAGCAACTCAGCTCCCCCCATACTTAGAGGAATTTTCTTCATTTTGGGACTTTGTCTTACTTGAGCTTCTATCTTGAGTTGGTTTTAGTATATGTAGTCCTGCAACAGATATTCAACAATACAGTAGAACTAACATATACAACAATAAAATAAAGTTAAGAAGATCTTAAATTGATATGACAAAACTTGTAATTTTCATTCATGATAAAATACTTAGTCAATACATAATATATGTCCTAAACTAAGATTACAAAACTAATTTCTATTACAAGAATTGTCTATACTACTACATTGGATAGGCTTATTTTCTAGATCTAAAGGATTATCTAGGATGATGATCAAAGGATGGCTTTTGCTATTGTTGTTGCTATTACTGTTGAGGTTGAGGTAGTTGTCCAGGATGCTTCAAAAGAGATCCCTTATTCAAATTAGCAATCCTAAGGGCATCTTCAGCTACCTTCTCCCCCATTGATATCTGTCCCTTGAATGAGTCTAAAGCAGCTTGGAAGTCCTCCTGCTTTCTAATAATGAGCGAGGATATCTCTTATTCCAACATCTCCTTACCCTTGTTGGGGAGAAACTCTTGATCATTCAGTTCGTTGGAAGAAGATGATAGCACCTGGAGAGATGAGCAATATGGTCAAAACCATGGCATGCGAACTGTTGAAAACACTATAGCAAAGCTTTGAAGTCTGAAGCAGATAACACAATTTTCAGTTTTGCTTCCATGTCCAAGATCTTTGGGTAGATGGAAGACATACACTTTGCAGTGTAGTCTATATCCCTCACGTCATAGACTCTAGTTGTAACTAACTGTCCAACATTTCTCTGAAGATCTTCGAGCTTGGTTTTGAGAATGTTCAGCTTGGAGTGGATAGACAGGACAGTTTCAAGACATAATGATTTAGTTGGTTATTTTGGTAAGATTTTGCCCATTGCACCCAACAAAAACTTTTTTGCACTTGAAACTTTGTCATCCATGCTGGTGTTGATCTCTTTGCATACTGAATATAACTTTGAAGAGAGAGAATCAATGTTCAACATAGGCTGCTTGTCAGCTTTCTTAGACACATCATTGATAGACTTTATCAGTTGATCGATTTTTCCATCTTGATTCATTAAGAACCTGGACATGGACTCTAAGACCTTGTCATGTTGTGCCTATATACTTTATGGTTTCCACTTCCTTGAGCATAGAGTCCATCTTCTTGTCTCTACTCCTTTTTATTTTGGCTTACTCTTCACCAAATTTGTGGAACTGTGTAGTTTGAGTTTCTAGTGTGGAGAACAAACTACTCAGCTGCTCAACATCAGCATTTCAGTTACCCATTTTCTTTCCTACCACTGCCTTACCAAGTGTAGTAAATGTAGGGATAGAAGTAACCGCTACCCTAAGCTAGGCTATAGAATCCGAAAAACCGGTTAAGATCAGAGCTATCTTGTCAACCAAACTCTTGGCACTCTCTTTTGCCAAGTGATTTCGAATCGCATACAAACTTCCTTGAATCTTCTCAAACTCCTTAAAGTAGAGAGTTTCAGAGGGCAAGCTTGAATGTTCATCGATTTTAGGCAGCTTTGCTTTGCATTCAAAAGACAAGCTCGTCAATTCTTGAGTCAGTAGCATATTGCTAACTGCTCCAGCCAACTCAGCATTAGTCTTGAGAGTTGGGAATTTCTTCCTTGCCAACCATCTAATTTAAGCCAAGATGGAAGTATCATCCATGTCCTCTTGAATTGGCTTGCTACTGGGTTTAGGTACTTCACTAGTTGTAAAATTTACCTCAGTATTAGGACCACTTACTTCTCCATGTTGAGTGGAATTCTCAACGTTAGGAGCTTTCTTAATTAGAGGAATTAAGGGGGTTGAGGATGGGTTTGAAGAAGTTGTAAGTTTAGGACTTTGTACAATTGAAGAAGAAGGGATGGTTTTAGGCTATACAAGAGAAGGAATTATTTATGTTTGAGGTAGAGAAGAATAAGTATTTTGGTTATTATTTGGGGAAGTATTGAGAGAAAAGGAATCTTCAATATGTATAGATGAAGAAGAGGAATGAATGTTTACTTGAGAAGAGGGTATAGTTACCAAGGGAATTTATAGTGTTAGAAGGTTTAGGATTTACAGGAGAAGATGGAATTTTAGTGATTACAGGAGCGAAAACTGGGGAATTTACAGGAGAAGGAGTAGGATTTATAGAAGAAATAGGGGTAGGATTTAAAGGTACCTCTTGCTTAGCTGATTGATCCAAGGATGGATCAGCTTATGGTATCTCAAACTGAGTAGGAATTTCCTTAATTTGAGATAAAGTGGGTGTGGGGATGTTGGGATCAGAAAAATTAGACTCTTTCTGATGAAGGGGCTGGGTTCCTCCAACATCCTCGTCGTTGCTCATCACCTGAATATTCTTTTGAAGTGGGTGGTTAGTGGTAGAATGCTTACGTTGAGTACCCTTAGCTTTATTGAGGTCCTTTTAAACTGTAGAAGCAGTGCCAGAACTAGTTGTGTCCTCATCCTTTGACTTTTTGGAATCACCTTGCTCCTCAGTATCTTCTGATACAACAAGCTTACGCTTTCTTTGGCACATGGTTTCGTCTACCTCCACAGCATCTTCCTTCTCTTCTTCATGCTGTTTCACCTCAGTTTCCCTCTGAGTGTGAGTTTTGGCCTTCATCTACCTTCTTTGCCTTGCTGGGGGCAGTGCAGGCGTATCTCCTGCCCTAGATTTTGAGGGGATCTTCTTCCTCACCTTAGAAGAGCTTGCTTTAGCCTTTGGAGAGGATGTAGTGGTGCTGTTTTGCTCTAACTCTGCTGACAATGGCACATTGTCGTTGATGTCTTCACTGCCTCCCTAAAAGTCAAGCATGAAACCATCCTCTTCCTCCTTGGGCACGTCCATAGGCAATACTGATGGTACACACTTAAGCTTTCGCTTTTCTCTTGCTTTATTATACCTAGTATGCACTTGGTCGTGATATAGCTTGGTGAAGTGAGATAGATCTAGTGTTTTCTTCACCGCCAGCATTGTATCTCCAGGCCCACCAAGATAATCAGGAACATCTACTTTCACTGCCTTCATTAAGGCGGTGATAAGGTAACCATAATGATAGTCAATAATTAGCTTAGTTAGGTGGTGAAGAATAACAACAGCCTAATTAAGCCTTTTACCCTCTACCATATGGCAGACCACACACCTCTCAAAGTAGGTGTAACTAGTCACAGAGCCTATCTTGGGTAACAGTAGCTTCACCAGCATCTCATGGTAATCTCTTATTATCCAACTCATGCGTGTGGTAGTAATCTCCCCTGAAACATAGTTGGCCGGGAGTTCCCAATATTCTGGGATGATAACAGTGTCCTCATCATCGATCTTTCTGAGTTGAGTGTCTTTGTGAGGCATGTTGAGGATGCTCACGATCAATCTCGAGCAGATGAGGTAAGAGTTTCCATGAATATCCACCAAAAGGACATCATTGAAGCCTTGGATTGTGTAGAGATTGGAGTAAAAAACCCTAATGAGACATGCGATTATCAGTCCCTCCAATTGCAAAAATTGGCTGAGATTTTGCTACTTGATGATGCGATGCATTATGGGATTCCTCGAGAGACTCTCATAATCAAAACCATATACTGGGCCAAATTCCAAATTATTTTCCCAGTCCGCCTTGGTGAACAAAGTTCCCTCTGGGAAAGTTATTTTCTCCATCTTGCCTTCAACATTTACTATAAAGCTTCTCCTGGAGGTTAATTGGAGTCTGAAAGTGGTTTTTGCTATCGCCATTTGAGAGAGAAAAAGGATTTTTGAGAAGAAAAGAGATTAGGGTTCTTAAGCTCTGGAAATTGGTTGGGATTCAAGGATGCAAGTAACCTGTCTCTTCAACTTCTTCAGCCTTTTATAGATAACTTGATCCCACTGAGATACATGGTGCTTCCTCTATCAAGATGAGAATTAACGCTGAGATTAACACTTCATTAACTGTCTTAGTAAAACAATGAGTTTAGCAGAAAATGGATCCAATTCAAAAGCACGTCTTTTTGAAAATGTGAGTTTTGATTTTAACGGTGAAACTAAATCTCATGCTGTTACTTTTAAATTTAGATGCAGTTAAGTATGTGTCATCTCCTTACTGAAATAAGGCTAGATATTCAACACTTAGCCAAATTTCTAACTTCTTCTTCTTCACATGGGGTTCGCCATACAAATAATCTACCTTAGGATCTTAAACTGCTCCTTTGGCAATGGTTTAGTGAATATGTCAATGCGCTGTTCCTTTGAAGGAATATATTCTAGCTTGACATCTCCCCTTAGCACATGATCTCTAATGAAGTGATGTCTATTATTGACATGCTTCATCCTACCATGCTGAATTGTATTCTTGGATAGGTCAATTACGCTCTTGTTATCACACATAACTTCGAGACACTTAAACTTTATACCATAATCTTCTAGTTGCTACTTGATCCATAGTAGTTGAGGTATGCAACTTCGTGCTGCCATGTACTCAGCTTTAGCTGTACTCAGTGCAACATAAGTTTGCTTCTTGCTGTACCAATAGACTAAGCATTCTCCAAGGAAATGGCATCCTCTTGTGGTGCTTTTCCTATCGAGCTTATCTCTTCCATAATCAGCATTTGTGAATCCCCTTGGAGTGAAATCCATGATGTTGTGATATCGCAGATCTGCTTCAATAGAGCCTTGCAAGCATATGAGAATTCTCTTCACAGTTGCTAGATGAGATTCTCTATGATCAGCTTGATAACGAGAACAGTAGCACACAACATATTGTATGTCTGGCCTACTAGCTGCAAGATAAAGAAGAGAGCCTATGCTTTCTCTATGAAACTTGCTGTCTAAAGGTTTTCTAGCTTCATAGTTGAGCTATTTACGGTGGAGAAGCCTTTACAATGGGTTGACTCTATTACAGAAAGTACCTTTCTTTCTAACTACCACTCAATCCATAGTTTGGGTACCTTTCCCAAACCATCACTAAGATTTCTAAAATGAATTTATGAACAGAGGAATTCAACTTATAAAGTATTGAATCCTTTACAATGTCAAATCTCTAAGTGATATTTCTCTCTCTATTACAAACTGATTTGAACAATGAATGTTTGCTAATTGCTTGATTTGGAATTTCTTAAAGCTGGGAGAATATGAACAGAGTTTTAGCACTTTAAGAAATTCATGGTGATTCACCAAGTTTGAACGTCTACTCCAGTCTTCTATTTATAGATGAAGCTCTTAGAATTAGCCGTTGGAAACTTCTCATCTTGACAGATCTTCAATTTCTCTTCTCTTTAAATCTTTTGAATCTTCACGTTGGAGACAGATTCAAGGACATTTAGAGACAGAGATTTCGAATGTTGAAGCATGATATAATTTCATTGTCAAAAACTTGTTTGTCTTCAAGCAATCCTTTATGATAGAGAGGCACGCGAGATGAATCGTGGCATTTTGTCATTAGTTTACTTTCTGAAATTTGCAGAGGTGTGCGAAGACACTAAGAAACGGCGCATGACAGAGGATTCTTTTTGTCTTGGACTTTAGTGAGGAATCTCCAACATTCTGTACTAACATCTTTTGTATGTGAGGACCACATGAATATCTTCTTTAATTTAGTGTTTTTTCTCATGAAAAGCATCAAAGGTATATTTCATTTCTCACAGAAAATGTTAGTAGCACAAGCGTCATTTAATTCTCTAAGTGTCAAAAGAATATAACTTTTTAATCCTTAAAAGTTAACTTAGCAAAGTTGAGTAGATATCTTTATACACTACGTAATAGTCAGCATAACTCAGTTTTTCTTACTCTAAGTCGTAACTTAATTACTCAATAAACTGAGCTGTTTTTCCTTAAACAAACTCAAGTAAACTTCATTAATTAAGAGTATACTTAGTACTCAATTAATTTCACTATCCTAAACAGTTTGTTATTTCAAAAACTTTTAAGTACTGTAACGTACTATTAACTTGTGTTCAACACCACTCAATAGTGAAAATTCTAAGAATCTTCTTCACCATCTCTTCTTCGGTGAATTCATTACCCAATCTCTTCAGTTCATTAATAATATTAATAAACTTGGTATACATGGATTGAATACCATCACTGATGCACATGTGGAACAACTCATACTCATAGAGCATGAGAATTTTCTTTGACTCCTTGACGTTATCAGTTCCCTTGTAGGTGATCTCCAACTTTCTCCAGATTTTTTGCATTGTCTCACAACCTGAAACCCTATTAAATTTTGTAAGATCTAGCGTACGATGTACGTAATTGATGGCTACCGCATTCTCTTTGAGAAACCTCAGGTCAGCATTGTCATAATCTTCTAGGTCAACTGGAATATGCTCAGCATTCCACACAATTGTAATTCTAGGGCCAAGTTCTATAGCTTGCCATGTTTGCATGCTTTGGAATTAAATGAAGTTTTTCATATGATTTTTCCATAATGATGGCCATCAAAAAGTCGAGGCCTGGTTATAAACATGCCTTCTTTAAGTAATGTTGTCTGCCCTAAGCAGAACTGAAATTATTGTAAGCCATTCTGTTATTAACTCTTAGATAATGAGTCTAGAAGCTGAGCACTTGCTCTGATACCACTTATTGATTTTCTTTTAGCTTAAATAGTCGAGTAGAGGGGGGTGAATGCGATTACTTGATAATTTTTTAAATTGATAAAAATTGATTTCAACTTTAGTTTTTAAATGCATGCTGAGTTAAGTATGTTGCGTACTTGGGTCTAAAAAGTATAAACTACTCAGCTAAGCTGATATAGTTTATCTTCAATCTTGTGCTGAGCAATCTACTCAGCTTAGATTGGTTTTTTAATTGAAACTGATAACTTAGAGAGATGATGAATGAGCAGCACACAATGAAGGCAAAGCAAAGGTTTAAGAATGATAACATCTGAGATTTTATCCTGGTTTGGCTCCTACCCTACCTCCAGTCTTGTATTCCTTTCCAAGCTTTAATCCACTAGTGGTTTCTTTCCTTCCTTAGGAGGAGAAGCCTTTACAACAAGTAGACCAATTACAGAAAGTACCTTCCTTTCTAACTACCACTCAATCTCAGTTTAAGTACCCTTCCTAAATTGACTCATAGATTAAATTGAAAGAATGCGAACGAAGGAGTTCAACTTATAAAAAGTGTTGAATCCTTTTACAATGCTTAAGCTTAGCTAGACTCTAAGCTAATATGATTTTCTCTCCATTGCAAACAGATGAAAAGATGAGTGTTTGCTTTAGGTTGCTTAAAATGGAATTTTTGAATACTGGGATTGCTTAGACAGAATTTTGAGCTCTTAAGAAATTCGAGGTGATTCACCAAGTTTGAATGTCTACTTCAGTCTTCTATTTATACTTGGGAGAGTTGGAAGTTGCAGTTACAAAATTCTCGTCCTGACTTGTTCTTCAATTTCTCTTCTCTTCATTACTTTCGAATTTGCCCATTTGAAACAAATTCCAGGATGTTTAGAGATAAAGAATATGAACATTGAAGCGCGGGAATAATCCGTTAATCTTTATGGATTAAAAACTCATTTCCCAAATCCATTTTGATAGAGAGGTGCTTAAATGCAACGTGGAAGCTTGTGATTTGTTCTATTGCTGTCATTCTACAGTAGGGTGGAGACATTGGAATATCGGTTCTTGCTAGAAGATGCCTATTACCTTGGATGCTAGTGAGTAATCTCTAACATTCTGTATTAACATCCTTTGGTTATGAAGATTGTGAGCATAAGATTTCACTTCCCACTCAAGAGTTCGATGATGAAGCTGTAATTTATTTTTCCTTTGCTAGGTTTTCACTTTTACAAGGTCCTAAAATTCATATGGAGGAAGCTTGCTTTGTTTCTTAGAGCTTTAACCTTTTTTAGGCAATTAAAGCACAAAAAGCCCTAGTCAAAGAGGCAATGTTATTCATGACATGACTAATGTCGTTAACGACATTAGCAATGTCGTTACTGACATAGACTTTCCAATAGAACTAAAATTGCATTTTCTACAATTTGTAGCCAGAAAGGTAATCTTTGCCCACATGATCAGACATTTTCACTGCAAAACCACTCCCCACACCTTACCTAAGACCTTTTACATTAAATCTTTACATGGGATTTGTGAAAAGTGGAAAAGCAAAAGCTAAAGCATGGGCTAAAGCTATCTAAGTTGACTTTGGATTGAAGGGAGCTCCCATAAATAGAGAGTTTAGTTTCAGTTGTTAGGGGGACTGAATCTTGGTGATAATATTTGCAAGAAAGAGGGAAAATACCTAAAGAGCATTAGAGAGCATTCTTTCTTTTGTTCTTGAGAAAAACACCAAACCTTGATCAACAACACTTGGGATTTTGGGTTAGTTAGTTTTAGTTCATGGAAAGGGCATGAACTTGGGTCACAAGGGTCCACTGTTCATCTCTTAAGAAAATTTGAGGTTTAGTTCATCTTTTAAGCAAAACTTGAGGTTTAGAGATCATTTAAGAAAACTTGAGGTTCACAGATCACTTAGGCAATGCTTGAGGTCTAAACTTGAATGGAGAGTCTACTACATCTCTATCACTCACTTGAAGGTTACTATACCTTTTGAAACATCTACTTTGGCAAGGAATAGATCCCTCCAAAAGATTTTCAGTAAATCACAATCCAACAAAAAAATCTAACCAAAAAGAAAGAAGAAGAGCTTCCCAAAAGAATTCATGGACCTTAAAGAAAGTGGATTCATGACTGCAGGGTAAGCCTCTGAGTTCCTAGAGTTTGTGCTTACATATATGCTTGCCTTTTTAAAGTTTCATTTTCTTTTCTGTTATTTCCAATTTCGCATAAGAAACTGTTTTCCGAGAATTTTAGTTTGATTTCAAATCTTTTTGAGTATTTTGTTTATATAAACATATTCTACACATTTTGAGCTTTCCATAATGATAAAAGATAATCCAAATCGGTTAGGTATAGCAAAAGTTATGATCTTTTAAAGTTTCTGATTTTTGTTTTGTTGTTTCTGCTGTTTCTCTGGAGGTCTGGATTGTCGATGTCGTTAACAATTTCACTCGTATCATTTACAACATCATGATATCATTTAAGACTTCATTTGTGATGTCATTAATGACATTTCCTTGGAAGAATAGTAAATTAGCTTCATTTTTCTCCGTTTCGAACCGTTTAGGCCCCGAATGACCCACTAAGACCCTTCTGAGTTTGGAAATGCATAATTGGTGGTAATAAACTTCTAAATTTGAATTACTTAGGAGTTATATATGATTTGTTAATGTTTTCATATGTGGATTAAGGTTTGGAGTATCAACATAAGCGCTTCGGGCAATCCATATCGATATCGCCATTCACAAGGAAGTCGCGGTAACGATATGGATGACATTGTTACCTTTGTTAACCCAAACAATGGCTATATTATGCATGCCCTACCTAGATTTATGTTTCTTATATTGTTTTAGGTCACCCATACGAAGGGAACCCAAGTTCCGGGATAATTGACCTGACAATATAACATGCGGCATTTTCACTAAAAAAATGACCAATATAGTTAAAAATGAAAATGAATCATTTATATAAAGTAAAAACTTTGAAATCTCCATTGTTTTTACCTCGACCAAATGGGTGTTTCCAAAATCCAAATCGAGCATATATTGTACACTTGGTACACATTTGGGTTGTGGAATATCCCATGTGCTAACCTTTTTGGATGCAGGTAGTTTAGGATAGATGTATGCCTAGGAATTTAATTTTCCTTCGGGTATTGCAAATTTAAAATATTTAATTTATAGATTAGGTGAGCGGTTGCATCCCCCGAGTTTATGTAATTCATCATTTTATTTTCCGCATTTATTTACTGCCTCATTTATGTATTTATTGCTTTCCGCATGTGTGCTCAATAACGAAAGACATAAGCTGAAAACATCTATATTGAATTGAAGTATCATAAAGGTAATTTCCAAACGGGAATAATGGTAACTCAAATAATGACGAAGAAAGTAACTCATCACGGACCCAAATCTCTGAACTATGGTATCGCTTAGGCTTAACGGATCTAAGCTGTACCAAATTTTCCCGGAAGAGCTGATCCGGGTGGAGACTCTGAGTTCCAAAGGCTAGAGGTTCTGATCTCAAGTCTATCAAACTTGTCACACGAACAAGTTTCTTTCTTTAAATTAAAAACCACACTTTTTCCAATCAGTAAAATCTCCATGCCCGATCCCACGGGGTCGGTGCCTCAGGACGATCGCGAGGGGTTGAACATCATCCTCTCATAGTGGCGACTCCGTTGGGGACATCGTTTTTTATAAACATAAAAGTTTGAAAATTTTTGGATGAGTATTGTAAAGTCATTCGATGACTTAAATCCACGCTTATGGTATTTCAAACAGAGCATATTACATTAGATGACTTAGCTTTAAGGTTAGGGTGCCCTATTTCACTAAGAAGCCGTGAAAGTCTCACTTGCAATCCCCTAGTGACCAAGGATACCTAGCGAGTGGATCACTTGTTGCCATATCACATGTACCTCCCTTGTTAGAACCTATTTGGGGAGAGCCTTGTATCGTAGTGTAAACAAGAACCTTCTACATCAACAACCCATGACCGAACTCATGTAAGGAACCGTAGACACTTTCTCTAGGTCTACCAAAACAAATTGCATATCTTCTTGGAGGTGCATTCCTTAATACCTCACAGTATTAAGGTGACCCAAGCTTAGATTTAAAAGCTTAACCCTTACACAAGGGGATATAAGGTCGGAGGAAGTGGGTTGCATGCTATGTGCTTTGTGTTTATCGCTTTCCTTTTATCATACATCATATGTAGCATCATGCTAACCACAATCTTTTATGCAGACATGATTATGCACATATTCGTTTATGATATGGTCATCATGCCACCACAAACCCATGGTCATATAGATATTACACAACTAGGTTTAGACAATATGCTAAGACAACATCACCTATGATTATGATCACAAATTCTAAAAGTATAGTGGTGCTCGCTTTGCACCTGAACCTCTACCCGTTCGGGGTAATAAACCCACTACATTAAGAGTCACCCAAAGTAGTCGATTTTTACACCTAAGGCTACAATGCACTATTTACCCAAAATCGCACAATTGTGTAAAAGCCGAACAAAGCCACCTTACGATACGAGAAAAAACCACAGTTGCGAATTCTCAAAAAGCCGAGTCTTTTACCACATGGGCATTATGACGATTAACTTGTTTGTTCCAACCGGATTGGAAAACTCAAATCACAACCTCAACCTTTCACCCTATGAGTATTATGGTAATCAGCTTGTTTGTTCCAAGTGAACTAGCAAACCCAAATCATAACCTCAACCTAAAACCACACGGGTATTACGACAATCAACCTTCACTATGCTATAAATGATCTGTCATAACAACGATAAAATGTTACCTAAAGTGCCAAAAGTGTTGCGAAAGAACTTGTCGCAACATTTTTCGATGAAAAAAGTCGTTGGTGATACTTTCTTGCGAAAAGTCAATTTCGCAACACATTTCTTTTTTTCGCAACACTAAGAAATGTTTGCAACAAGTGACTTTTCACAACACTTTTTTAGCACTTGCAACGAATTCTATTGTGTTGCAAAAAAAACACCAATCACCGTCAGCGTCTGTTAATTTTTTTCGTAACACTTTTGTTGTTTATTCGCAACACTTTTAGCATATTTGCAATACCATATCAGGTTATTGCAACACCTATTTAAAAACATTTATGACACATTTGAAACACTTTTTGCTCTTATTACAACACATTTGTAAAACACTTTATTGATGCCGTAATTCAAAAAAATTGAAATTTTATTTTTTTAAATTAATTCATAACGCATAATATTTAATTATATACAAATTCAAATGAGAACTAAAAAGTACATAATATTACACAAACTAAAAATAACGCTACTAAAAGTATATAGTGTTTCCAAAAGATTCTCCAACCAATCTTTACACATGTGAAGTTTAAACCACTCGCCATACTTGTGAAAAATTGCTCCTATCATCTTCATAAGTAACGGTTCTTCTATGCCCAACCTCCTCCCAATTGCAACCTGTTAACCATTCGTAAGTTTGAAACTCTCTTCATATATA
>CATIWQ010833832.1:0-12262 GCA_949673415.1 Euphorbia schlechtendalii
TTCTGGTACGTGTGAAGTGTGTGTTTTGTGTTAGTTCCGTGTTCACAATTCACCTTTCAGTCCTTCTTGATTCCACTAAACATAAGTTTGGCCAGACTTATGAGATGTTAAAGATCAAACACAAAACAATCAATCTTAAGAAGATGCTAAAATAAAAGAATAAAGTCAATAAAACCTCTTAACAGCCTAGTTAGCTTGCTGGCTCAGCCTGCTGGAGAGTTAGTTAGCAAGAGACATAATAAAAAAACAAAATCAATAAATAAGACAAGGATTTGAACGTGAAAAACAAAATATTCAGTTTTGAAAGTGATTAAAGTAAAACACAGCCACACTAAAGAACAAATCCCAAAAGCTACAAACAATAAGAGAAGTCTCCTATTTATAGGTGCAAGTGGGCCAATCCAACACATCCACTTGCACATAAAATATTCCAAAAAATTCATAAACTACATAGTTGAGGCAAGTGGACCAATCTAGAATGTCCACTTGCACATAAAATATTACAGAAAATTCTTATACTACATACAAGTGGCATCTTCAATAAGCTAATGGAGCTTCTCCAACATTCTAGGGTCAATTAGGTTAACTTCCTTTCTAAAATATCAGCTTCAAAAGTGGATTGGGCTTCCTCTCCCTTAATGGGCCGTGGGTCATGTCCAGCAGCCTTATACAGCCTGCTTTTCTTGCTTACTAACTAGTTTCTTTAGCAATCATCTTACCACTTAGAGTAACCTGCAAAAAAATCAGAAAAACCTTTATAATTTCTACAATTCAACTCCGAATTAGGTGATTTTAAAGTCATATATACTTGTATTTTATTGGTACAATTTGCACTTATCAACTATCCCCATGCTTAAACATTTGCTTGTCCTCAAGAAAAAGATAAAACATGAAAATAGAAAAGCAAACGATTTTTATAAAAATTAAGGACAGTAATAAGTATTCCGCCTATTTCTTTTGAAAAACAGAATAGTCCAAGGAGAATATATGGATTAAGGAAGAAGATGAATGCACCCACATTAGCAAGTTAACTTAGCTTCAGAAACATGTCAGGACTATGAATCAGAGCTAATTCGTCAATAACAATGCCAATCAATGTAACCAAACTGCCTCACCAAAGGATTTCACTCAATTCACTCAAGGTGCTTCGGGTGAGTTTTCAAAATTTGCTTCTCAGCTATACACAACATTCTTAAGTCTATAGGCTTGATAATCGGTCCTGTCTCCGCCACTACATTTTGATCACTAACATAATCAAAAGGACTTTATAAAGGGTTGTAATGTAGGCTTAGGGTTGGGTGTGTCAAGAAAGGGCTTTTGTGTGTTAAGGATTTTACCAAATAATAAATAACAAGTTATATCACAGTTTCAGTCACCAACTCATGCAATCAAAAGAGGAAGTAAAGTACAAGGAATAAGAGGAGATTAATCTAAGCATTTTTTAACAAAATAAGAGAGAAGTTCAGCAATCATTCCAGCATGGATACATAGATATTGAATTCTGCAAGCTTTCATGATGTATTATGGTAAGATTGAGCTTGCTTTGAGGAAAAACATTTGATTGATTTCTTTTTCTGTGTTTTTTTTTTCAATCATCATTTTTTTTTCTTTTCTCTCTCTCTTCTTCTTCTTGTTTTTTTGGTAATATTGACTAACATTGAGGTTGAGTTTTTAAGTAAAGAATTAAGAAAGCTCATGATATTTCCTTGAATTGATTGTAGAAAACACAAGTTAACAACTAAACTGATTTACAAACTTGCTGTATTTAATGAAAATTCTTAGTAAAATTCGGGGTGAACAAGATTAATAAAAGTGAAAAAGGTTTTGGATTAATTTATTATGTGGTTTAAGAAAGAAAATAGGTTAAAAGGCTCAACGGGGCTTATCTAAGGATATATTCATTTTAAAGGGTGGCTTTTTGGTCAAAAGAGGGGTGAATCCTAATGCCTTTATCATTTTATGCAAGTGACCAAAGATGTGGTCTTGACAAGTACTACCAAATCAAGTTCTAGTTTAAGCATGCATGTGAAAGCCCACTCAGTAAGGAAATTCAAGCAATATAGAGAAAACGGCTCTAATCCTTACTAAAAATTGGGTTAAGTTGTAGTTGGTTTATTTTAGGCAAAGTTATTGAAAAAGAAGTTATATTTTCAGTCCATCTTGCCTAATCAACCTCATTACTTGCTAATGTAAGTTTACCATCAAGCAACCAAACTCTTAGTATTTTAAAACGACTACTTGTTTTCAAAAGATCAAAGTTTCATGCGAATTACTAGAAAATTGAAAACATACTTTAAAAATCAAATAATTTTCACAATTTTTCAAGATTTAAAGTCATCAACAATAACAACAGTACGCAAAGTATTAACATGGGAAACTTTGAGTTCAAACTGAATGTTAAGCAGGGGCAATCTGATTTTTCAGCAATTTGTACCAAAACCCAAGTGTAACAGCAAGTAATCACCAAACAATAGCAAGCAAACAATCCTCCCCATACTTATAGATTGCTTTGTCCCTAAAGCAATAAATAGTGATAATTCAACACAGCAACAAGTATGGAAGGTAAGTGAAAATTACCTAGCATGCATTTTCTAAATTTAAAAGGATTGCTAAGCTCAAGTGGAAGTGAATTACTAGAAAGTGGGAGAGGTAAGCAGTAGCATATTACTCTTGAGGGTTGGAGGAGTGATGTTCCTCCTCCTCATCTATAGCAGTCTTTTCCTGATCATCAACTGGTTTTTCCTCTTCTCCTTTGGTTGCTAAAATAGATGGGGGATGCTCCAAATCAGTTTTGGTTACCTTAGTCTTAACTTTTTCCTTTTAAATGAGTTTAATTGTATAAACCTGGATCTCCTCTTCCAAATCCTTGAGTCTTCATTCCATCTCTAGCTTCCAAACACGGTCCTCTTCCTTTTGTTCCAATAGCATTTCAATTATTATCACCACATCTTTCATGGACATGCATGCACACCTATTTAAGAATTCAGCATGGTCTTCTCCAATCACCTTTTTCCCGAATTTAATGGCAGCAACAGAGGCAGTGGTCTTCCTCTTCTTAGCAGTAGGCTCCTCTTCCTCGTCAACTTCTCATTTTGCTTTAGCAGACTCAAGGGCAGATGCCTTTTTATATTGCATCCACACCTTCCCATACTTTTTGCATACTCCAAATTTGTTGAGATTTTTAAGCTCCATGGGGGCTGGATGAAACATAAGGGTAAGGCCATCAGAAGAGAAAGTTGTTAGCAATCTGCGGGCAATCTTGGTGATGTATGATCTAATCATGATTGCTTTGTTTGTTTTATTTGGTAGCTCTAAAATGTATCTCGCAAAGAAGCTACCAATATTCATCTTCTTTCCTTTTTCCATACACTAGATCGTGAATAGGTCATCTAAAGGAACATGTGATGGATTGCATCTACCAAACAGTGAACCAAAAAGAAACTTTTAAGCGATCATATGTCAATATTCCACCAAGGAACTAACATTTGGAGAATCATTGTAATCATCTAAACCCGTGATCTCTTCCCAAAATGCCTTAGCATCAAAATCTTCAGGAATTTCCCTAAATGCCTACTCAAACTCCTTTGTCATTGTTATTTGGCGAGTTGTAACCCCAAGATAGTAGCTCAAGTCATTTAGGGAAATTGAAATCTATCGGCCAAACATTCGAAATCGGAACTTAATCGGGTCATCTGCATCTTCAATTTCTAGATTTTATTCAAAAGTGCATAAGAACTCCATTGTGAGCTCTCTGTACGATGGCTCCTTGTTCTTAGCAAACATTTCAAAGCCTCCTTGTTTTAAAAAGTTCCGAAATTCATCAACAAGATCAATCTCTTCCAGTGCTTCCCAACTAATGGCCCTCGAAGCAGCGAACACAAGTTGTCTAAAGAAGGTATAACGATTTGTTTAGCTTTCTTTGGGAAATTCAACCATTCTTCATAGAGTCACTTCATCGTTGGTGGCTAACTGCTCGCCAGAAAAATAACTTGAAGCTAGAGTCGATGACTTGGCCGGGGTTACCTTTGAACATTGCTTCCTAGTGTTCAACATTTTTGGGAAGTGAGGTTTTGGAGAGGAAATAAAAAATGGTGAGGAGTGTTTTGGGAGGAGAGAGGTTTTAAAACCAGTAATTAATTAGAAGAGGAAATTGGAGAGTTTTTAAACCCAAAATTGTTCATTTAATTCAGATGGGAAATAAGGGGACTTTTTGAAAAGAAATTTAAGCATAAATAATAGATATTATGCCAAATAAAACCGCCACTTTGAGAGTTTTTAGGAGAAAAAGTGGTAATTGGAGTGAGAAGAGATCAAATCTCTCTTCCCAAAACAAGTACATTTCTCTTTTCCATAAAAGTCTCATTATAACCTGACTTTTACTATATTCCCATGTTTCCCTTCTTTTTCTCTCTTTTTTTTTTTAAAAAGAAGAAGCCCAATAACTTTGACAAAAATTTGAATATTTTCAAAATGCCACAAAAATAGTTTTTAGGAAGCAACCAAAAATTTTTCAAAAATCAAAATTTTAAGTATGTAGGACAACAAGAAGAGGAATATTTGAATCTTTGAATTTGCCTTCCCATATTTGAATCTTTTATGTTGCCTCCCCATACTTAAATTGTTGTTACCCTGCAAAATAGCAAAAAGAATATCAAAATTAAAAGTATACTAAAAGAAAGGTAAATATTTACAATAGGAAATGGGCTTGGGCCCATCAAAATTTTCTTCAATTGGTGTTTGAAGAGGGCACCATTCTTCTTTGAGATTGCTTTAAGGTGGGTTTAGTTGCTGTGTTTCAGCAGTAACCTTAATTTGCTCATTGGACAAATACGGCTTTAATCTTTGACCATTAACCTTGAATATTTTCCCATTATGATTCATGATTTCAATAGCCCCATGAGAGAACACTTTCACCACTGTATAGGGACCTGTCCATCGTGATTTGAGCTTGCTTGGAAATTATCTCAACCTTGAGTTAAATAGAAGAACTTGCTGCCCAAGTTGAAATTCCTTCAGTTGAATCTTTTGATCATGCCATTTTTTGGTTTTCTCCTTGTAGT
Source organism: Euphorbia schlechtendalii (assembly GCA_949673415.1). Taxonomy (NCBI): domain Eukaryota; kingdom Viridiplantae; phylum Streptophyta; class Magnoliopsida; order Malpighiales; family Euphorbiaceae; genus Euphorbia; species Euphorbia schlechtendalii. The sequence continues at coordinate 5,061 of CATIWQ010833832.1, forward strand.
TCAAGGCATTCTCATAGCTGAACAATTTGAATTCTTCTAATTCATTTAGCTGCAACCTTCTTTGCTCACCAATAGCATTCCTGTCAAAAGTTAGAAAAGTTAATGCCCATAAACCTTTAAATTCCAATTCGACGGGTAAGTGGTAAGCTTTTCTATAGAGAATTCTAAATGGAGACATCCCAATGGGAGTTTTATAGGCTGTGCGATACGCCCAAAGAGCATTATCAAGCTTGCTAGCCCAATCCCTCCTAGAATTGCTTATGGTTTTTTGAGAATGTGCTTAATCTCTCTATTAGATATTTCAGCTTGCCCACTTATTTATGGGTGATAGGGAGTAGCAATTCTATGAGTGACCCCATATTTATTCAGCAATCTTTCAAACTTACTATTATTGAAATGTGTTCCTTGATCACTGATGATTGCTCTAGGTACTCCAAAGCGAGTAAATAGCTTTTTAAGAAATCTCACCACTACCCTTGCATCATTTGTAGGGCTAGCCATGGCTTCCACCCATTTACTAACATAATCAATAGCAAGAAGTATGTATTTATTACCATGTGAGCTTGGGAATGGCCCCATAAAGTCTATTTCCCAAATGTAAAAAATTTCATACACAACATAGTTATATAAAGGCATAGCATTTCTTGCAGAGATATTACCTATCCTTTGACACTCATTGCACTCCATAAGAAACCTTTGGCAATCTTTAAAGATAGTTGGCCAATAGAGACCACATTCAAGAACTTTGGCTGCCGTGCGATTTGCTCCAAAGTGACCCCCAGCCTCTTTGCTATAATACATTTTTAAGATTGCTGGAATTTCATCTTCCGGAACGCATCGCCTTATTATTTGATTTATACACAACTTAAAGAGAAATGGTTCTTGCCAAAAATAATATTTAACACCAACAAAGAACTTTTTCTTTTGTTGGAAAGATAAATGAACAGGTTTCATACTACAAGGAAGGTAATTTACAATGTCAGCAAACCAAGGAAGCGATCATATTGTGAAAATTTGTTCATCCATAAATGAATAAGTGATTTCAGGTTGCTCTACCAGGTTGCTCATTGTTATTCTGAACAAGTGATTAGCAGCTACATTTTTTGATCCCTTCTTATCTTGGATCTCCAAATCAAACTCCTGGAGTAACAGCAACCATCTTATGAGTCTTAGTTTTGCATCTTTTTTCGCTAGCAAATATTTTAAGGTAGCATGATCCATGAAAAAAGTGACTTCAAGCATCTCTTTTTCAATCACAGTGTAATTTTGCTGTGTATTCGTCAAAGTTTTACTTGCATAGTAGATGGGTCGAAAATACTTGTTAATGCGTTAACCCAAGACTGCTTCTATGCAAGTATCACTTGCATCGCACATTAGCTCAAAAGGTTTCTCCCAATTAGGAGCAATCAGAATGGGCGCATTGACTAGCCTTGATTTGAGTTCTTGAAAGGCCTTGAAGCAAGCTTCGTCAAACTTTAATTCAACATCTTTATGGAGAAGTGCTATCAAAGGCTGAGCAATCTTGGAGAAATCTTTGATAAATCTCCTGTAAAATCCATCATGTCCAAGAAAGCTTCTTACTTCTTTGATTGATTTTGGGGCAGCAAGCTTCTCAATGATATCAACTTTGGCCTGGTCTACCTCAATTCCTCTTGCTGAAATTTTATGGCCAAGAACAGTTCCTTCATTGACCATAAAGTGACACTTTTCCCAATTCAAGACCAGATTGGTCTCTTTGCATCGAATTAGATTTGCTTCAAGGTTGCTCAAGCAAGATAGGAAAGTTGCTCCGTAGACTGAGAAGTCATCCATAAATATCTCCACTATTTTCTCGATCATGTCATGAAAAATGGACATCATGCATCTTTGGAAGGTTGCTGGGGCATTGCAAACTCCAAACGGCATCCTCCTATAGGAGAAAATACTATAGGGGCAAGTGAAAGCAGTCTTCTCTTGATCTAATGGATGTATAGCAATCTAATTATAGCCCGAATAGTCGTCAAGGAAGCAATAGAATGCATAACCAAATAATCTCTCCAACATTTGATCTATGAAGGGAAGTGGAAAGTGGTCCTTCCTTGTTGCATCATTGAGCTTGCGGTAGTCTATGCAAACTTGCCAACAGGTCACCGTTATTGTAAGAATGAGCTCATTTTTCTCATTTTTCACCACCTTCATCCCTCCTTTCTTTGGTACCACTTAGACTAGGATGGTCCAAACACTATCAGAGATCAGATAAATTACTCTGGCATCTAGTAGCTTCATTACTTCTTTTCTAACCACCTCTTTTATGTTAGGGTTAAGCCTTCGCTGAGGTTACACCATTGATTTGTAATCATCCTCCATTAGAATACGATGAATACAAATGGAAGGGTTGATTCCCTTTATGTCAGAAATAGTCCAAGCTAAGGCCTCTTTGTTTTTCTTCAACACATCCAGCAATTGGGATTTTTGTTCTTGGGTTAGTTTTGATGAAATGATTACTAGAAGGTTGCTTAGTGGGTCAAGGTAAGCATATTCCAAATGTGAAGGTAGAGGTTTAAGTTCCAAGTTCGGGGGTTCTTCAAGCGAGGTTTTGAGAGATAAATTAGGTGTATAGTTTAAGGTTCAACAAAATGTTTTTGGGAAAAGGTTGCTGGATGATCAGTTTGCTCCTCTATCTGTTCTGCAGCAATCTCCTCCATTGGTTCTACAGCAATTTCCTCATCTTCCTCCAATTCAAATTTTTCAAGTTCCTACAAAAAGAAAGGGATTCAAATGTACATCTGTTGTATCAAGAAAATAACATTGATCATCAAATGCAGGAGGGTATTTCATTGCTTCATTCATTTTAAAGATCACTTCTTCATCATGGATTTTCAAAATTAGCTTTCCATCATACACATCAATTAAAGCTCGACCAGTAGCAAGAAAAGGTCTTCCTAGAATGATTGGTACATGAAGATCTTCATCCATATCCATCACAATAAAGTCCACAAGTAATATAAACTTTCCAACCTTAACTAAAACATCTTTTACAATGCCTCTAGGGTACCTAACACTTCTATCAGCAAGTTGTATAGATACTCTAGTTGGTTGGGGTTCACCTAAGCCTAGTTGTTTATAAATGTAGTATGGAATCAGATTAATGCTTGCTCCTAAATCACAAAGTGCATTATCAATGTTTAAATTGCCTATAGATCAAGGGATAGAGAAACTTCCTGGATCCTTTAACTTTTGAGGCAAGGGTTGCTTGCTTTGGAGTATTGAGGAGTAATCTCAATTCAGTTACACCATTGCTACATTTTCCAACTTCTTCTTGTTCGTTAGCAAGTCTTTCAAAAACTTAACATACATGGGCATTTGTGCAAGTGCTTCTGTAAAAGGAATATTAATATGAAGTTTTTTAAAGACTTCAAGGAACTTATTGAATTGTTTAGCCATCTCGTGTTGTTTTGCTCGTTGAGGATAAGGAATCCTCGGTTGATAGGCTTGAAAAGGTTGCTACTCAGGAATAGGTTGACTTTGATGAGGTGTTGAAGGTTGTTGCATGGGTTTTTCTTGATCAAGGGTAGGTTGAGGTTTCTCCTCTTTTCCAGAAGGTTGCTTTTCTTCCACAGCTTTTTCACCTGCATTTTCATCAACCTCAATAGCAATCATATCATTAGAATTTTCAACTATCTTACCACTTCTGAGCATTATGGCCTTGCACTCCTCCCTTGGGTTTAGTTCCATGTTACTTGGAATTACTCCTTTCCCTCTAGGTGTGACAATGGTGGTGAGTTGTTAGAATTGCGTCTCAAGATTCTTCATGGAAGCTTGCGTCTGCTTCATGAATTGCAACACCATTTCCTTCATTTCCTCAATCTCATATTTCTTATGTTTTTGAGAAGGTTAAAGTTGCTTCATGTTATGGTGAGCTTGCTGATGTTGCGGAAAATGGTTGTGAGGTTGCTGATAAGGAGCTTGCTTGCTAGGTTGTTGATTCCAAGAAAAATTTGGATGGTTGCGCCATCCTAGATTATATGTGTTTGAGTAAGGATTGTTCCTCTGGCTATTTCCTATGAAGTCACATGTCTCTTCATCAATTGGACTATTACAATCAATATTTCTATGGTTGCCTCCACAGAAATCACAAACCATCTGTATATTTGAGATTTCTGAAACATTCTGCTTAGCAAGTTGCCTTAGAATCAAATCCACCTTGTTAGAAAGTTTTGCAATGGTATCGGATTCTCCTTGTTTACTGTGATCATCACTGACTGAATGCCATTTATAGCTGGTGTTAACCAACCTTTCAATCAGCTCATAAAGTTCTTCTGGAGCAAGTTCTTCAGGATCTCCATCAACCACGGACTTGATCTGAATTTTGTATGCATTTGTTAAACCATTGTAAAATTTTTGAATCTGCATCCACATTGGAATCTGATGATTTGGCAATCTCCTTAGCAATTCTTTGTATCTTTCCCAAGCCTCGGAGAGAGATTCATCAGGTTGCTGCGAAAAATGAGTGACTTCATTTCTCAGCTTGATTGCTTGCCTTGGCGGGAAATGTTTGGTCAGGAAAGCTTGCGCCATATCATTCCATGTCCGAACTGATCCAGGCTGAACGGTTTTCATCCAATTTTAGCTTTATCCCGTAAGGAGAATGGGAAAAGCTTAAGTCTTATAACATCATCTGAAACTCCATGATTTGTATGAAAAGTATTGCACACAGTGATAAAATCTTGGATATGAGCATTGGGATCCGTTCACCACTTTTCTACTGATAAGTTTAATCAATAATGGTTCCAAAATCTCATGAACTATTGGCTAATAACTGCACCAAAAATTTGTTCACAAAAAAATGTAGGTGTTGTCAATACCCTTATCACATAGAAAAATGATGACAACTGCAAGTATACAGTTGCGATGTAGTTTTAAAAGATATCGAACCCACAAGGAAGGAACCAGGTTTAAAGATAAACTTGGGAAGAAACAAAGTAAAATAAAATAAAAAATAGATTAGAGATTTTTATGGATAGGAAGATTAGAATGAAAAGTTGAGTAAATATAGATGTGATAGATTAAAGACTCTAAATAAATAGATTTTCACTACGAACAAGTATAGCAAAGAAAACATGCAAGATCAACGAAGATGTTACGACACACTAGATTAATCTAACAAACCAGTTCAACACACTCAAATGTTCAATAATTCACCACAGAGCAACACATGAAATAACTTTTTTAAGTCTAGCGAAAACGAGATAAGACTGTTATATAAACCTAGACAACATCAATACTATGCTTAGTACGGGTCGCTCTCACATAGCCACATTTAGCAAGTTACCATTCCAAAAACGTTAGCTCACTAAACAGCATTATATCACATATCCAGTGATTATACATGATATTGTTAACCCTGAAACTACTCTTAAAATTAACGCCAACGCATATAACTTGATTAACATAAAAGACTTAGCACGAAATATGCATTATGACACATAGACATATCATAAACATCGAAATAGAAAGTATAAGTAAAAAGCAAAGCAAAGTTATAAGGTATGCAAGTGAAAGCTAAAGTTGATTAAACCGTATCCACTCTTTAATGGGAGTCATCAATTCTTGCAATTCCTGCGTTGCTTTGAATTTAGTCTCGGCTCGTACAGAACCTCCGCTAGGATGCTTTTCTTCATGAATATCGAACAAATGAATATTGAAGAACGAAAACTTTTGTTGATATGTGATTTGCAAGTACACTTATACAATAATCGCTCGAGAATATAGAGAAATCTAGTGATCGAAACAAGGATTCAAATCACTTAAACATTTTCTCGCTAACGCTTAAGAACGTAGCGAATCTAACTATACACACACTATACGTAACTCTCTTTTTCTCTGCACTTCCTTTATTGCACTAAAGGCATATTAGGCACGAAATTGTTGAGGATTTGAAGCCCTATTTATAGAGTTTGAAGGGTTACGTCTATCCAAACGAAGAGTTACATCCATTGTTGAAAGATTGCATCTATTCAATGTGATTGGTTGAGAGGCTTTGATTCAATCCATAATGGATAGGCACCTTTTCATGATTGGTTGACTCCTGATAAGTGTCTTTTCGTTGTTAGTTGATGGCGGTTGATCATACTTATCTGGTGGTTGGTAGTTAAGAAGATAATACTAGAAAACCATCCATGTCACAACCGCGATATGTGATTCGTGATCGGGAACCTTTGATTGGTAGATTTCTTTTTCTGAAGTGAACAGGTCGCGACCGCGAGGTTTTGTCACGACCGTGAATTGAGTTTTCTTTAGAAATCTCCTTGAACTTTCACCGATATTCGACAACTTCGATTCTAAGCCAAATCTTCAAGTTCCACGCATCATTTTGCACCTTTTTCACTCTTTATTCATAGAATTCCACTTTTGTTCATTTTATTCCCAAGATTTACCTAGTATCTACATTTGCATAAAAAACAACTACATACCACGTGAAATCTTTTATATGAAGTATAAAAATGACTAAAACTATAGTGTTTATTGTATAAAATTATGATGATAATAAATGTAATTATACACTTATCATACCCCATACTTAACTTTTGCCTTGTCCTCAAGGTAAATTCAACAGAAGTGTATAAATTTGGTAAACAAGTTCGTACCTTATTTGGCGAAAGACTATTGCAGCGAGTATCACATTCCACATTGCAAAAGATTTCAAGAAGAAGTTTGAAATTTCCCACAAATGAGTAATGTGCAATTTATATAGCTCAGTTGCATACCTTTGTTCATAATGGAGAGTCAACCGAATCTTATTTTCATATAAGCGTTATATGCATACTCGAATATTACCTTCTCTTAAGCATAGTATAAAGTATAAAGGACATAAAAAGCACACTTCGATTAATTTCTCTCAAGGCTTTTTTAGGTAACCTAGGATGTTAAAAACACTCACAGTGGTTGCATTTTATGCTCCATACCACTCTCCCCTTTTTTCAGTGGTTGCATTTTATGCTCCATACCAACCTCTCATTTTTTTTCTTTTAAGCATATGTTTTTGAAGTACTTTGTACTTTGCACCCATTTTTCATGCTATTCTTTCTTTTCTTTTTTCACTCAATGAATGGTTGCAGTTTCTGCTCCGTACCATTCCTCACCTTTTGCATAACTCATTGGTTATCCTCTCTTTCTTTTGATTTTTCATTATACCCTCATCCTTTATTGATCAATTTCAAAGT
>CATIWQ010833857.1:0-29566 GCA_949673415.1 Euphorbia schlechtendalii
GGATTTGACAAATGAAAATAAGGTTTACTCTTAGAGTCTCACTTGCTCTCTTTTTTGTATTCATCTTTTCGTAGCCGTAATCATAAAAAATCATCAACTTTGAGTATGGTTTAAGTTCAAGCCTCATTTTCTCCCTCCATTCTTCATCTGTGCCTCTCTATTTCACTCGGTCGTCTCAATTCTACTCACAATTTCTCACTCGGCTCCATCATTAAGGTAAAATTTCAAATTTATGAATATTCTGAATTCAGATTTAGTATTCCTTGTTGTATTTTTGTACTGAAATAGTAATGTTAGCGAACAATAAACGAGCTTGTTCGTGAATAAATTAACGAACTGTTCACAAACACAATAAATGAGTTGTTCGTGAACAACTCACGAACAAACGAACATTTAAACGAACCGAACATGAACAAAATTTTGAGCTCGAATTTGTGTTCGGCTCGGCTCGTGTTCGTTTAAAAATTAAATAAACGAACATGAACAGGCCCAAAATCGATTCGGCTCGGCTCGTTTACAGTCCTAGTGTTGGCGCTGGTCGGGCAATAATGGGGCTTCGAAGTCTAGATGTAGATTAACCATAATTGTATTTTTATATTATTTTATTGATCATTTAAATATCTAAAATTTAAAATTCAAGTGAAATCTAAATTATCATATAAATTATATTTTAAACAAATAATACTAAAAATTTAATATAAAAAACATTGAAAAAAATATTTATTTGATTCGTTACAATTAAGTGCTTTTAATTTGATCATACTAAGAACAATTTAATGTATATTAATTTTTCCAACTGAACTATTTTTTGTGGGTTAAACAAACGTAACTATAATTAATATAATTTATAAATATTGGTATCGTGAAAAATTGGATCTAAGCCCTAGGTGGAAAAATTCAGATGAGGTAATGAATCGACTAAGAACCTGATAGCATACTAGAAACAAAAAGTCGGGTGACAACCATCAAAATGAGATATTGGGTTGTGGAGAATTTTAGAACATTGTATTTTTCTAACATATATTAAAATTTTATTTATATGAGATACTGTTTTTTAATTTTGTAAAATTTGGGAATTGAACTCTCAACTTTACATTTTTTAAATTCCTTATGTAGATGGTGATCATCCAATTATTACTTATAAAATTATTATTTGTGTTAATCATATTTTCATTAAATTTCAATTCACTTGAGTAGAACATAACTCTAGTATTGGAACTCTAACACACGTATCAGTTTCAACATGAATATATAGCATGTCTTCAATATTTAAGTCACACCATTTCATGTTGTTAATTACAAATCCTCATTTAATCAAATGCTTTGTGGACGGATAAAGACATTGATAAAATATACTTGGAAAAATTCAATGAACCATTCAAAAGTAAGGTAGGAGAAGATAACCCACATGTAAAGGAGGTAATGTATATTCCCGAGTAAACTTATCGACAAATGGTGATGTTTCTAATTTTTCTCCATAAAGAAGGCCAATGTACCAAGGGATTTGAAAAACAAAATATTGTAACCGATATGAGCTAATAAAATATGTTAAAATCGAATTTGATGAAATAAAAAAAATGACCCATTAGGATGCTGGAAAATTGAATCACACACAATTTTTTTAAAGTTATTTGGACACTTTTTTAATTTGGAACCTTGTCAGTTTGTAGCAAAACTTACGTAATTTGGCGTAATATATTTTTGTGAAATTGTTGTTTGAAATTTGGCAGGTTTTAAATATTTTTATTTGTTATTCAAATAGTGTGGATGATGAATCTTTTTATTTATCTTAATGTGTTGGAACTTAATAGGTATGTTATTAGATTATGTTGCTACTATAAGCCATTTTAAGAGGTAATGCTTCGTTAGATCACATCAATGACATACCGACACTAAATAGTATGCATAAGTCTATGTGGACAACTGTAATATGAAACAACTATTAACGCCACGACCTATGCTACTTTCGCCACATAGTGCTTACCCCTAATCCCAACCATTGTTAGTATTTTACCAATTTTCACTTCATTGTCCAAATCTATAAAAATAATCAAGATCCTGAACCTCTCTTTTCTGCCTCCTCACACAATAGTCATCCCTGAAAGCAATAAATTAACTCTAACCCTGAAAAAATTGACTTGTACCTGTCATTTTTAGTCTTTGAATAAATTGTTTCCATGCATTCTATACAGAGTTTAAGCGTCTCTACTAGGGATGGTAATGGGCCGGATCTGGATCTAATCTGGATCCATATTTCCATCATTTCAAGGCTGGAGCAAGGTAGATGGTACTTGTATCAACCTTGAAATGATGGAAATATGGGTCCAAATCAGATCCAGATTCGGCTCATTGTGCAAAAAAACAAGTTCAGTAATTTACCTTAGCGATGTTTTATTTCATTAAAAAAAATAAAAAAACTCAGACAATGTTACTTTGTGTAGCAATTTGGAATCGTTGCGATTTCTTAGGTCAATAAGCGGATTTAGGTATCCTAGAAACACAAATAAGATGGATGTGTCGGTCCATGACCCGAATTTGGAAAGTAATATCCATTAAAATCGAGAGAAGCAGGATTGATAGGAGTAAGTGGTGTGGGTATTATGTTATACATTGTAGAGAATATAAGAGCTGTGTTAGTTTATTTTATCATGTAAACTATTTCAATAATGTTTTTACTCTGTAGATTTAATTATTCACTGTTTTTTTCTTTCGTTTCACATATATAGTTCAAAGATCACATCATTGACATTTCTATTTTTGACTTTGTCGGAGAAGAAACATGCAACTTCTAGCAAACATCTCATGGTACTAGATTAACTAAAAAAAGTCCTACACTTTTATCTCATTACAAGTAAGTATATTGTATTTATTATGTCTCAATATGTTTTGTACAAGTGATAATTTTAACTATGACATTTCCGGTATTCCCATGAGCGGAGTGTGGCTCATACTTAGTAAAAAAACTCTGTTCTTGGTAATGATGATATATACTAGTTAGAATTGTTCTTAATAAGGATTATATTTGCCTCAATATCAAAATTTGTTTGCTTCTATTTTTATTTCAATGTCTTTGTCTTTGATAGAAACATAATATCCTCAACTAACAGTCACAAGATCATCTTAAATGTAAAATTTTATACTACTAACACTGCACAAAGTTGAAGCATCCAAAATGTTGAATGTCTTATAAGTCACTGAATCATGTATATTTATTAAAGTATGTTGTGTCTCATCAGGTTATGTTTCAACTTTACACATCCAATTTTCCCTGCTCTAGAAATTTGACCAAGAATAATGTTCATCTTTCTTTCCTTTGATATTTCAAATATGTCTACAGATAGAAGAGGTGTGGAGATGGCTGATAGATTAAGAAATGAGATGATTGGCATATGTCGGGGGAGTTATTAAAACCACACTCATTAAACAAATCTGCAAGATTGTCTCATGATTTTTATTGTAAATTGGGAATTGTAAGCTTCATCTTGCCTGGAATGTATGCAATGCAAGATACCAAATTGTAATGGCTTACTTAAGACATGGCTACTTATTCTAACTAGCTAGCAAGTTATGTTGCATATGTTTGATTTGAACGCCTCTAAAATTTTATTAGACATTATAGTGCTCTCAATTGAGGTCACATTTATTCGATTAGCATCATTGAATACATGCATGCTCAATCAAACATAGTAGTCTCATTAGAATATAGTAGTGACCGATCAAAGAAATTATATATAAAGTCATCTTGTCATTATGTCAACCTGATCAATCCTTGGCATATTTAATGAAGTCCTTTTTATATTATATCCTTGCATATTATACGAAGCCATTTAGCCATTATGTCAAACTTTATTTATCCTTGACTTATTAAAAGATAAAAACATAGTTGTAAGAGGCTCAAAGGGACCAAGCGCATCCAAGGTAAACATGGAGCAAAATCTTTTGAAAAAAAATACTTGCTTAAAAAGTGAGGTAAAATATAATAACATAATTAGGAAAAGCGCCAAACAATTGTGCGTGTATATAAAATTTACATATTGCATTAGGATTATCTAGCCTTTAATTTATACAGCGTTGATAGAAATTGAATTAGGAATATCTAAACTTGATTTGTTATTAAAACTTTTAAAAATAGATAGAAACACATATTGAAGTAAGTTATAACCTTGAAAAATAATAGTTATCCTAAGGCGCACGAGTCGCATCAAGGCACACGCCTCAAGGACACCACCTTGCTCGTACTATGGCGAGACGCCTAACAAATGTAATACGGTCATTTTCATTTTTTGAGGCTTCAAATAATTTTTGACTCAAACATTTATCGGGATTTCCCTTGTAATTGATGGAACATAATGAAAGGTTTGAAATCAAATATAAAAGTTCCAGTAGATTTTTTATTGAAGCAAGAGTTGAGTTTATACAAAAATAAGAAAAAACTAAGTTTCTATCTGGGTGCCACTAACTCATGAAATCACATATAATTTAAATTAAATAAAACTAAATAACAACGATAAAAAATTTTAACTTGCTGCTAATGAACAAGACAACACTCCCCCTTGCTTCATAGCTGCAAAATTTATTTAAAATTCATAGTAAACATTTCTCCAATTTGTTGATGTTTTGACTTGACTTGATTAAAAAAATTCAAAAGGCACTTCCCTCCATTTGTTACTCGAATTAAAAATTATTGGATCACATCTCTCCATTTGAATGATGCAAATCTCACCACTCTTGTTGATACTCTTCTCACCAACATTCATCCATTGGAGCACTTCTCTACGTAATCTGAACTTGGTGCACTTCTCACCAATTAAAATTGAGTTTCTTTGAACTCTTCAACTTTTTCAGCAGGATTTCCTTCATTATTTGTATTTGATTTGGGGTTAAAGAAATTGATTCGATCCTGTAAAATCAATAATGCTCATGATACCACTGATGAAGCATAATGAAAGGATGAAATTAAAGAAAAAAGTTCTGGTAGATTTTTCATTGAAGCAAGAGTTGAATTTATACAAAAATAAGAAATAACTATAAACACCAACTAATTAACTACAATTTTTTTACCCATTCTCACATTTAATTTAAATTAAATAAAACTAAATAATAATGATAATTTTTTTTAACTTGTGGCTAATGAACAATTCAAGAGCAATGTTGCAATTGTTTATCACTTGCCAAATATTTAAAATGTATGCCACAATAAGCTTGTAGGTGTTAATGGAATAACTAAATGAAGAGCTTCTCAGAATTTTACTTTCCTTCGAAGATGAGCATCGAATTTTCATGCGTTATCTATCCCTTCATCAAATATGCTTGCATGTACGGAAAAACATCTTGATCCTGGCTAAGGCTAACCATGTTAATAGTTAAACCACTTCCAACAGTTCTCTAACGCTGAAATTGCTCAAACTGTGGATTTAAATGGTATTATTTTGCTCATCTTGAACCAAGAAAAGAACATTTCCATCTTTCTCATTGTGAAGGTAGTTAAATCCAAGATTTTATACATCCCTCTCCAAAAGTTATTTCCATGATTCAAACCTGTAAGCCACAAGAATGCACCCATTGCAAAGTCTCTCTTCTCTTGAATGGTGGCATCATTTAAGGTAAAGCCATACTGAGAAAGAAGGAAGTCAAGATTCCACTCTTCCATCTCCTCATAATCAGCTTTTTCATATCTTGGATAGTGCAATGGCACTCGATGACTGGGGTTCTTCATCTTCATCTCCGGAGCAACAATCCAATGTTAGTTCCAATAAACTCTCATCTTGAAGCATAATTATTTGTGCATTAGAATTTCAGCGTACCTTGATTTGAAAACAACCGAGGAAAAACATCACCTCGAATTTATCAGATTCAATTTAAAAAATGACAGACTTGTCACTCTCGATTGTCTTCCATTTATCACCTCTAAAGTTGTCTAATAAATTGGCATCGAACTTGATAACATTGACCAACAGACCTGGATACCCATATTCAAGCATTAAATTAGTGTGAACACCACAAAGAACGGTGTCATTACCGACTCATTCTGAACAGAGGATACCTTCAACTGGAGTCAAGGACTCTTTGTTTATGAACTTCAAGGGATATGATTGTTCTTTTCCCCATCTCGCCGCCTCAAATGGGCCGCACACGTTCTTGCCTACCATCGCCCACCCATCAATGAATGGACCTCTTTCAATACTTTGACTTCCCTCCATTTCCACCCATTTTGGATTCTCAGCGTCAACTTTAATACCATAAATCCCGATATCAGTGCATATAATTAAACAGGACCTCTCGATACAATCTGAACGGATACATATCTCATTCAAACCTTTATTCTTATAGTCAGGGACTTCAGGTAGCTCGGTCCAACATCTATCCTTGGTGTTGAAGACTTCAAAATTCGGAGGTTCATCCCATGTATAAAGTACAGTGGGAAACACACAAATCATGTAACCACCACCAATCACAACATAAACTGGAAACTCTTTTTCACCACCCTTCATTATAGGTCCATTTTCAAGCCTATGCTGCTTAATATATTTTGTTGTCCAGGAACTCAAATCACGGCTGAAATCATAATAACAAAAACTCCTCTCTTGATAGGGCCTCCCAACAACCGACGCACCAAACAAGAACATTTTAAAGCCCACAACAACATAATAATGATAAGTTGGTAAATTTTAAAATGTCTGAAAATTGAAGAAGAGGCTGCAATAACTCAATAGAGTTGTCATCATCGTTATACTCGCATGCAGAGGGGACATCAATATAATATAAGAAACACCGTGACAGATAGGACATATGATAATATCTCATAATTACACAGATCTTATCAAAACTGGTATCCTCGTTGGTTGATTTCAATGAATCATCCTCATGGTTTAAAGAAAGGTCATCGCAAAATTTCAACCACTGAGCCTCTGATGGAGTCCATTTCAGTTGTGATCCATTAGCCTCTGACGGCACCCATTTTGGTTCTGATCCATTTTCCATAAGTTCAATTTGCAACTGAAAATTTTGTATAATTATCGGGGTAATTAGCGGATGACCATAATGAAGTTTATATACTATTTTTACATGAATAAATATACTGTTTTTACATGAAGTAAATATACTATTTGTACATAAATAAAAGCTTAAATATATAAAGAGCTAAATGAAAATAAAACTAAGGGCATTTAGTTCCTGAATTTAAGACCATAATTCTAAATGTTGCGAAATCACAGATTATGCACTTTCAACTAGTCTGTCAACGTTAAAATTAATTGTAACCAAATTTGTCAAAATTATCATACCAGCAAGCCCAATAGAATGTATGTTGATAATTACAACTTTATGTTATTTTCACATAGTGTAATCCTACAGCAATAAATCCATTTAGCTTAGATGAGATTACCTTTCTGTAGGAGCCAAAATAATTAATTGATCATGACAGTTCCAATAAAGAAGTTGGAGCTCAAGTAAATACATAGACAGATACAGTAGCAAAAGTAAATATCAGAACCACACCAACAAATATGAACACAGATACATTTTGTGACCATTTCCAATATTCAAACCCTAATTCCTAATCCATAAAATCACACCAAACAATAACAAAATTTGAAAAATCAAATCGCCCATTTCTTCCAAATGAAAGCTATAAAAACAGTACAACATTCAAAACAACTAAAAAAACACTCGGATATGAGCAAGATGCCCAAAACTAGAGACATGGAGAATATTACCTGAAGTAATTGAGCAGCAAAGAGGGATGATGTAACGAACAATAAATAATCGGATCGCAGAGAAGTGGAAGGAGATTCGGAAAGCGCAGGTCGAAGGAGGGATGTATTTAAGATCATTCACTCTATTTATTGGTTTCGGGTAGCCGTAAGATGTACAATATATACACATCTCAACCGTTGAACTTTGTAGACATGGATGGGCCTAAGAATGTGATATAAAGCCCAAATGAAACCTACAAGGCCCAGTTTTTATTGGTCGTTGCTTTCTTGTCTACGCGCTCTGGCTTCTTCCAAAATTGACGAAGAAATCGCCTCTTCTCCTTCAATTGTTTCCAAGTTTTGTTTGATCTCTTTTTTAGCTCATCTCTAATCAATTGAATTTTCTGTATTTATTCTGATTGACGGGTACATCTGTTATCGACCTGCACAATACATTCGGAATTAGATGATCTGAATTCAAATCTCACAGAAGTAAAGAAGAAATGGAGTGGACGACGATACAGCATCTGGATCTACGGCATGTAAGTCAGGCGGTTACTAAGCCGTTACAGCCTCATGCTGCTTCCTTTCACCCAACCCAGGCTCTCGTTGCTGTCGCGATCGGCACCTATATAATTGGTAAGGATTTTCACTTGTGTAGTTTGTTCTGAGACTGATTTAGATTTGGAATGCTAAGCTATGTGTGTGAACTTTTAGAATTTGATGCGTTGACTGGAAGCAAGCTTTCTAGTATCAATATCGGCGCACCTGTAGTGCGCATGGCATATAGCCCTACGAGCGGCCATTCAGTGGTTGCTATTCTAGAGGTTGGTTTCAGATCTTGCCCCTTTGTATTGAGCTTTATCTTAATGTTCAAGACATGTATATAATTTTTTTTCCAGCTTGGGCAAAATATTTTTTGGTGTATTAATTGCAATATTTGGAACTGCAACTGCATTTTGAATTTTATGATTAAAGTTTTACCAAGCTGTACTTCTAAGGGCCTGTTTGGGATTGCTGACTACCACGAAAAGCTCCACTTACAAAATTTAAATAGAACAACATATTTTGACATTGGATAAAAGATTTTGACTCTTAATACTAATTAATTAGAAATTGTTTGCTATTGATTTCCAGAGCTTTTCGGGACATCAGCCTGGAAAAGCTTGAAAATATTCGAAAAAGTGGCCTGGGAAAGCAATCCCAGGCCTTCCTAATTGTTGTTCTTCCCAATTAATTATCGTTTCTTTTTTATTAAATGTACTGGCAGGGTTCATACCTCTAAAAGTATCTATATTTTCTTACATGATTGAGAAGTAAGAACATATCATGAAAATAATTAGGTGCTTACCTATCTAAGTAATATACTCTATTGATCCTATAGGATTGTACAATTCGGTCCTGTGATTTTGACACTGAGCAAACTTGCGTCTTGCATTCACCTGAAAAAAGAATGGACCAGATATCAGCCGACACAGAAGTTCATCTTGCTTTGACTCCTCTCCAGCCTGTTGTTTTCTTTGGTTTCCATCGCAGGATGAGTGTAACTGGTTGGTTGGTTTGTTTCTTCTTTTGCAATAACTTCCTTTATTTTGCGTACGATTTATTTCATTCATGATTCTTAGAACTATCGTTGTTGTCTGAACTTGAAAGTGTTTTGCATGAAGTTGTCGGAACTGTTGAAGGGGGAAGAGCACCAACAAAAATAAAGACTGACTTGAAAAAGCCTATTGTAAATCTTGCTTGTCATCCGCGCCTCCCTGTCCTGGTAACAAAATCATTTGCCGTTAAATGTTAACTCATGTTGGGCTTTTACTCACCTGTAGATTCTGGAGTTGTGCTAATGAATTCTAAACCTATCTATCCATGCAGTGCTGGCGCAGTACCGCAGTAGTACAATCATATACTGTTTTTTTTACGTTTTACCTGTTTGTTATGTTTATATCTCATATGAAGTGTACATATCTCTCCTGATTCTAATATTTGTTGGGTAATGTTGTTGCTCATATGCACAAAATATGCTTTTTTTTTCATAAGCATCCACAATTTTGTTTATATTATTTTTCTTGTAATTTACCTTTCTTGTTCTTTCTTTTTCCTGGCAATGCTCCATTCCAAGGGACTTAATTTGCGTATGTACCTTTAATAAAGAACAATGGTTGTATTATTATGGATTCACATTTGGCTAGCAAATGTTAGGTACAAAAATGATTGCGAATGATTTCCTTCTTATAGATCTTGGATCGAGTCGGTCTCTAATGGAAAACTTACCGTTCTGGTTCATCACATTAGCAACCATTGCTGCTTAAAATTTTGTTCCAAGTTTCTTGCTTTATTTTGAAGTATAGCTGTGGCAGGAATATAATCTAAGCTGTATTATTTCCTCCAGTATGTGGCTTATGCGGATGGTTTGATTCGAGCGTACAACATTCATACCTATGCCGTTGCATACACTTTACAACGTGAGATACGTATTGGTTTTTCATATTGAATATTCGGAAAGTGAATCATGCATCCATATTTACTTTGTTTAATTTGTTATGCAGTTGATAATACGATCAAACTTATTGGTGCTGGTGCATTTGCTTTCCATCCAACATTGGAATGGATTTTTGTTGGTGATAGACGTGGCACACTTTTGGCTTGGGATGTTTCAACCGAGAGACCAACTATGATTGGAATGTAAGTTATTTGGTGTCAAGTTTCCCCTATAGCAAGTATCAACACAGCGATAGTGTTGTGATCTGATATCTTAGTGATGGGAAGAGTATGATATTTTGGTTAGTTTGATCTGCTACCGTTAGAACCTTTGATGACTACAGTGCAAGAGAACTCTTCAATCTGTTGAAGAGTCACTGGAATATACTTGCTTGGTCTTTCTTTACTCTTACTTCTTCAATGAAATAGTGTGTAAGGGATTGCGGTAACATGTAACTGCTTCCCTAAACAGTTGCTTGTTACTGCTGTCCAAAGCAGTCTTATTCAAAAAATACATTAAGTTGGACACATACAAAGACACTCAAATAATAATTAAGAAGATTATGAGGCTCCTAGCACATACCATATAGATTTGTGGTGATTCCTGGGAAGACACCCATAGATATTCTAGTAAAGAAACAAAGTAATAAACAGATTTGATTTTAAATAGTTTTTTTCAAGTAACTGGTTTTTGCAATCTAATATGATATGGACACCTGATTTGTCAATTTTTCATTATTGTTGTCTTATTGTTTAATAAATGCTACTCAAATTTAGATGTTAAAACCAGAAATTCTATCTAAATAAAAACTTGACACATGAAACAGTGATAGAATTTTATGTGCAAAATGGGTATGTTCTTAAGTTGGGTGTTTGGTTTTCAAGGTTACATGATTGGGTGAAATCTTTTAAACTTTTCAATGTACTAGTTTGTTAACTTATAGAAATGTTTGTTATCTGAATATGGCAATTGTAATATTTTTGCATTTATTGATCACATATAATCCTAAGATATTTGGAGAAATTGAGCAGTTGCTCTTCATGGAATTGCTTTATAGAACATGGAATTTTTTTTTGTTTTCACGTCCCTATATTTGTTTTATTTTTGGTTAACAATTTTCTTTATCACATTGTAGCACACAAGTGGGGTCTCAACCAATCACATCAATTGCTTGGCTGTCATCTTTGCGGTTGCTTGTCACGGTGTCCAAGGATGGAACTCTTCAAGTCTGGAAAACACGAGTGATGCTCAACCCAAATAGACCTCCGATGCAAGCAAATTTTTTTGAGTCTGCTGGTTGGTATTATCTTATGTAGAAATCGCGATGCCTTATTATGGAAAGAGTTTTGACTTTATTGGCCTTTTTCTGCAACCAAACAACTTGTTATTTTGTGGCCTTTGTTTTCTTGTGCAAAGACCTGTTCATGGGATGAGTCCAGGCACGTTTGTCAGGTTTTCACTTAAAAATGCTCATCCCAAGTCCAGCTCAGCCTGCTTAAAATATTTTTGGGCGTGGACTTGGCTGGGCTGGGGTTGGGTTCGGGCTTACACCATAAGATATACAATAATACTAAAACAAATGTATATTTAGATTCTATTAAAATTGTTGCAAAATTTAAGTTACTTTACATAGCATGACATTAAAATTCTACAAAAATATTAGATTATATATTCTTGACAAAGCACAATCCCACACGCGTCAATTACAAACATTTCAACGTTTTAGAGTCTTATTTTAACTTTTCATAATTATTTGATTTTTTGTTAAGTAATTTGTATCATGCATGACATTATATTATATTATATTTTTATATGAAATACTCGGACTGGGTTTGGGCCAGCTTGCCATTTAAATATAATTTCCTAGTCTGGCCCTAATTTTCTGGGATTTTGGGGTTCGGACTGGGCTGGGCTGGGCGAAGACATTATTTTGGTTGTCAAGACCAGCCCTTTGAGACTGGGCTTGGACGGGTTGTTAGGCCCACAAATAGGTCTAGCTAATGATGTCAGTCTGCCCTATTTTAGGGAATTCAGGATTCTTTGAACAGAAGCTTGCAAGGATTTAATGCTGTATAAATGAAATTTTATTTAACTAAATTACTTGTGGCACAATAAAAATAAAAGACTGTGCTTCATGTCTTTAGCTACTTGGGGATCTTGACATCAATTGCATTCTAAGGTGTCATCAACTCTATATCAAACAAAAGACATTTTGGTGATTAATTTTTTGCTTCTACGTACATTAGACATGTTAATATAGTGAATTTTTTTAGTAAAAACTAAGATCGTCATGCAAAATATATATATTTACAAGCTTCTAAAATGGAAGTATGAAAATAAGACCAATAGTCATTAAAGGCGCCTCAGCTTAGGCTCATGCCTCACGGTGGCACACCTCGGTAGACCTAGGCATTGTTGCATGCGGTGAAATATGTAACTAGGATCTGCATTACTCTTACTAATTTATCGTACTCTCTGGCTTTAACTTGTATTGCCTCACATTATATAATTGAAAAATAGTATCCACAACTGGCTAATGTTTTCTCTTTATTTTGTCATTCAGGAATTGAATCAATTGACATCCCTCGAATATTGTCTCAGAAGGGTGGAGAAGCAGTTTATCCTCTACCACAGATTAAAGTTTTAGAAGCTCACTCAAAATTGAATTTAGCAGCTCTATTGTTTACAGTTAGGGGAAAACATTTATTTCGTTTTAAATATTACAATTTTTATCAAAATACTTAAAGTGAAATTTCTTTTAATGTGTTGACAGAATCAGACAGGAGGTGAAAATTTGAAAAATAGGGCTTCATATACAAGGGAAGGAAGGAAACAACTCTTTGCAGTTCTGCAAAGTGCCAGGGGGTCTTCAGGTGATTGATTATCTGAATCTGGATGTCTTTAAAACTCTGTTTCATCATCTTTTTTCTACTCTGTTTTGTCATTTTATGTTTCTGTATTCAGATACTTGATTCCTATACGGCTACAATCCTTAATTAAACGTTTGCTGTGCTGTGAATGTTATTGTCACCATTTGTGTAAGATAGGCGAGAAACCTGTGTCTACATGGCCTTGTAAAATTCAGGATTCAAGGTTCACAATTTGTACTGCAAGTTTTAGGTTTCAAATGTATTTCAGCTTGAGGCTGAACTTTCCATTGGTTTGATATCTTATTACTCATCATGAAATATATTGGATTTGTAATGTGAAACTGTTAGAGGTTCACCCAAGCTTAAATCAAAAATCTAATTTAATAATCCAAACCATAGAAAAAAATAGTAATTACAAAGACATTTGTTTTAAAAATTGATTCAAATTAGCATTTAAATATATATTTATTTTTATCTCTTTAGCATTTTCATGATATTGGTTTAATTTGTTATTTTTTTGTGTGCTATGGTTGTTAGGTCAAATAGATGTTCATATATACTAAACAAGGGCCGAAGTTGTTCTTGTTATTGTTACACGAAGTACAATTTAAACCCAACCCAAGTTCTTGCCATTGAATGGGAATAAAAAAGTGAAAGTAAAAAAAGAAAAGAAAAGAAAAGGACAACGTTGACGTGAAATTCCATGTTTTGAAGTGAGATCATTGGAACACTATGTTGTCCAACAATTGCAATAATTTGGTGTTAAACGAGAGATTTTCTTCGTGTCTATTTAGAAAATTATAACAATTGCATTAATTTGGTTTTAAACGAGAAAGATTTTCTTCGTGTCTTTTTAGAAAATTATGTTTACCGAAAAAGTAATTATATTTTTTAATTTCCTTGGGAAATGTTACTGGAGAACAGCTTAGGTTCTATAACTGAAAAGCCCCTTTGTTTTCTCAACTGTCTTGTTAGATAGGAGGATATGATGTATTAGCTTCTTTGTAATCGGTAGTCGTCACCATATCTTATGTGCTCATTATTAGCTATACAATGATACTTATTAGATACATATTTCTTTCAATTTGTCTTTGTGGTGTTAAATTTGTATCATCTTCCTCATTGTCTTGGCATTACCGCATTAGACATCTTTATTGTAATAGAAAATAATCTTTGTTAAAATTATTCCTTACCCAATGAGAGATTACTTGCACAAATTACTTAATCTTAGTTGGTCTGAATATTGTGTGATAGATAGGGATGAAAAAGCTCAAGTGGAGAAAAGATTCGAGATTTCAGTTAGAATAATGTTGTCATGTTGTTTGATGGGCACCTTAGAGACAGCGTTATTGAGAAGGATAGATTTTGTGACATTTTTATTCTTCTGTTGTCAGAACAAGTAGCTGGAAAATTTCGAATCTCTCACTTTGTCGCCGTTATGTGAATATGTCTTGAATATTAATGTTTTGTTTTGCTAGTATTTGTCCATGATTTTGCATATGTACTTTGCAGCATCTGTTTTGAAAGAGAAGCTTGCAACGTTGGGCTCTTCGGGTATTTTGGCTGATCATCAGCTTCAAGCACAAATGCAGGAGCATCATCTGAAGGGGTACGTGTTAATTATACCATACTGCAATATTGGTGCTAACCACCTCTGATCAGGCTTGATCATGTTGCTGTCAATTGTAATCAGATCAAAACCTTTTCAGTGTTTGTGGTTGGCAAGGTTGAAGGATCTCCCATGAATTATAGTTATCAACATTTTATATGAGAGTTGAGGGTTTGTACCTTTAACTGTTTATTTGTCAACTTTGCTTGTTCTGATAGGATGCAAGTACCTTGTGTGCGCTATTTTTTTGTTTTGATTTTTTCCACTTAATTTTGTACGTTACTGGTTGAAACTTTTTCCTTCAGTGGCCAAAGTCAGCTTACAATCGCAGACATAGCAAGGAAGGCATTCCTCTACAGTGTATGTTACCTTACTGAAATTCGTATCTTATGGAGTTCTCTTACACTATGTTAATAATGGTTAACTGGAATTTATGAAATATATAACTCACGTTTGTAATATAATTGATTAACTTATATGTTATACTAAATCACTTGTCTTCTTTTTTCTAAAATTTAAATAATATCACTCTTCGAATTTAACAGGTGGAATAGTTTTTTATTTTAAAACAAAATGGTTCATTTTTACTAAATAAATATGTGTATCCAGATATTAAGAAGTCTAAGAATTATTCCTTGTGAAAGTCTTGCTCCATAGAAAAAAAGTGAATGATGCAACACAGTTCTGGATTTCGTCTTAGGTTATTCAGTACAGTTCACACTCTCCATGGTTATGAGATTAGACCTTTAACTTTTAAATCTGAATTGCTGTCCTGTAAAGTGCTATTTTGAACTCTTATTCTAAGTTCTAATTATCAATAATTTTATACTAATGTGTTCTTTTTTCTATGATAAACAAATAATAGTAGAATCTGTATAGATCTAGGTAATTCTTTCCAAGTTCTCTCTATCTCGTAATTTCATTTTCTCTAGAAAAGGATAAAAAAATCGTTTTGCCTTATATGTACATATTTATATTCAATTTCACAGTCAGTTAACTGCGAGCATGAATTGAGCAAATTTAGTACATCAAAAACGGAAAAAATACTAAAATGATGAATGTGGTGACACCACAATGAACTTTTCAGTACATCTAGAATATCTTCAATGAAAAAATAGAATTGATGTATATTCATTCAAAAGTTAAGCGAAATCCAATTACTGTAAATGTGCTTCATATATTTTTGTTGTCATATTCTGAACATAAGTTTCACTCTCTTGTTTCTGATCTTAATTATCCAATTGGGTTGTATTAACACGTGACATTGATGTGGTTTACATAGCACTTCATGGAAGGCCTTGCCAAAAGTGCCCCTATTTCCCGTCTGCCTCTCATCACTATTCTAGATACGAATCATCATCTGGGGGACATACCTACTTGCTTGGTATTTATGTCAACTCTTCAATTAAACTTGATTTTGGTTTTGGTTATTTTGCATTTGACACTGTTTGTTTCTTTGGTAGCCATTTCATTTGGAGCTTAATTTCTTCAATAAAGAGAACAGAGTACTTCATTATCCTGTTAGGGCATTCTATGTTGATGGTGTGAATCTCATGGGATATAATCTCTGCTCTGGAGTGGACAACATTTACAAGAGACTTTATAATTCGGTAATATGTCAATGTGGAAGATTTTTTCATTTTTAATCATGCAAGGCTCTGTTTTTTTATGAAATCTATGAGAATTTCATTCCAGTGATGTTATTTTTAACTCTTACAAGGCTATTTGCGTATTTGAGTTGACAAAAGCTTGAGTCTTGCTTTCAGATTCCTGGAAATGTGGAATTCCATCCGAAGCACATTGTGTATAGTAAAAAGCAGCGTCTATTTCTCATCATTTATGAATTCAGTGGTTCTACTAATGAAGTGGTCCTTTATTGGGAAAATACTGATTCTCACCCAGCTAACATTAAGGGCAACACAGTCAAAGGTAGGTCCATGTTAATTATGTGCAGATAGTGACAGCTATTTATAATGTGCATGTATAGGGACTAATTTTGATTATTTCATGTTTGCTCTCTGTTGACGTTTTTAGGTCGAGATGCTGCATTTATTGGCCCTAATGAAAATCAGTTTGCATTTCTTGATGAAGACAAGACTGGTCTGGCTCTGTACATTCTACCTGGAGGAGCTTCAAATGAAGGCGGTGAAAAAAATTTGTTAGTTGATGAAAATCAAGCAGCGGAAACTAACTCTGGCTCGCTTCGGGGTCCAGTGCAGTTTATGTTTGAAAGTGAAGTTGATCGTATCTTCTCCACACCATTAGGTGCGTGCTGAATCTGTGAAATGTTGGTTTTTATCCGTTAACAGTTCAATTCGCTTATTTGAAACTCTTTGGCTACAGAATCAACTTTGATGTTTGCTATCCATGGGAGTCAGATTGGTTTTGCCAAATTGATTCAGGGATATCGCCTTTCAACTTCAGATGGTCATTACATTCCCACAAAAGGTGAAGGGAAAAAGTCAATCAAGTTGAAAATGGATGAGATTGTACTCCAGGTAAATGACAATTTTTTTTAAGATGTAAAATAGTCATATGATGATCAGGAAAAATAGAGAGCAGAGAAGGGAGAGTTCATTGAGAAGCAACTTTCTGTCCCCATTTCTCAGCCTGACAAAAGAAGAATATGTTTCTCTTTATGCATGCCTATTGTATACTGAGGCTTAGTGCTTTCTATCTTATACAAAAGATTTAAGTGGTATTTTAGGTTTATTTGCATTTGTAATTAGTCTTTCCTCGAGCCTTATCTTGTGAGTTGTGACAATCAAGTTTTCAAACAATGGCCATCATGACAAATGTCTATTGTCCATTTGTTTATGTCTTGAATTTGTGGCTGAAAACCTTGTAACTTATAATTTCTCTAGGTTCACTGGCAAGAGACTCTTCGGGGATATGTTGCAGGTGTGCTTACCACTCACAGAGTGATTATGGTGTCAGCAGATCTTGATGTACTGTTGAGCACTTCTACAAAATTTGATAAAGGAATTCCATCTATATCCTGACATAGTTTTTGGCTTGTAGCTCATTTTTGCTATTGATTTATAGTAGATAATGAAATAAAGTTCATCAATTTGTTTAAGCGCTTAACTTAGGTGCACTATAGATCCCTTTTATGGATTGGGCCTGCTCTTCTTTTTTCTACTGCTACTGCTGTCAGCATGCTTGGCTGGGACGGAACAGTGAGGAACATTCTCTCAGTTAGTATGCCTTATGCAGGTATTAATTTGTCTCTGTGTTTAGCTGGTCGTCATAGCTGGATCGGATATTTTTCTTCCTGAGACCACTGCTTTACGATTTGTTTTTGAGCTTTAAGTTTCTTTCGGTGCAGTTTTGGTTGGTGCTTTGAATGATCGATTACTGTTTGCCAACCCAACGGAGATAAATCCAAGACAGAAAAAAGGGGTTGAGATAAGGAGCTGTCTTGTTGGACTTCTTGAACCTCTACTTATTGGATTTGCCACGATGCAACAAGTATTCGAGCAGAAGCTTGATATTTCTGAAGTGCTGTACCAAATAACATCAAGGTATCTTATCTGATGCTTGAACTCCATTTTTATCCAATGCAATTCAGTTTGATAATTAACAAAACGAACTCAACTTAGAAAAATGTATAAACTTTGAAAAACTTTTGAATTATGCTAATGACTGATCAAGCTCTTATCATTCATCAAAGCTTGCCAATTTCACAATTTGACATGTCCTTTGTTTTGTCTTTGCAGGTTTGACAGTTTGCGCATAACTCCAAGATCTCTTAACATTCTTTCTAGAGGTCCTCCTGTGTGTGGTGATCTTGCAGTTTCACTATCCCAAGCAGGTCCACAGTTCACTCAGGTGATACAAAATTGTACTCTGCATATCTTATGTTTTATCTGCATAGTAGCTGATCAAATTGTGTGATTTATGTGTAGGTGTTGCGAGGTATCTATGCAATGAAAGCTCTCCGTTTTTCTACTGCTTTATCTGTTTTGAAGGATGAATTCTTGCGTTCTCGAGATTACCCGAAGTGTCCTCCAACTTCTCAATTGTTCCACCGGTTCCGACAATTGGGATATACCTGTATTAAGTAAGCATATTTATACATATATCTTTTCTGGAATGTGTTTGCTTATGTTTGTATTTGGGCACGTGAACCTGCTCATGTGCTTTGATTGAACTTTATATGCAAGAGATGTGGTAAAATTTGATTTTCGACAAATTTTGCACTCTTTGTGACAGATAGTCCCGTCGGAATTCATTTCTTGAAATATTCACTTTTACCTTTTTCAGAAAAAAATCACACATTTGTAAGGAAAAAAAATATTATATCTGTTTTAACTTGTGAAGTTACTTCACATTCATGATTCTCCTTTTGTATTTATAGTTTGGTAGCTTTTTGTTCTTAATTGATTTGTGGTAATGGTTGACAAAATCTTTTATTCACGAGTGCATATTCACTTCTAAATGATTTGTTTCTTGCTTTAATGACTTATAAATTTGAATCCCAGGTACGGTCAGTTTGATAGTGCAAAGGAAACTTTTGAAGTCATAGCAGACTACGAAAGCATGCTTGATCTGTTCATATGCCATCTCAACCCAAGTGCCATGCGGCGTCTTGCCCAGAAATTGGAAGAAGAAAGTGCAGATCCAGAGATAAGGCGATATGGCGAAAGAATCTTAAGAGCTCGATCCACAGGATGGACACAAGGCATTTTTGCTAACTTTGCTGCCGAGAGTATGGTTCCCAAGGGACCCGAATGGGGTGGCGGGAACTGGGAAATTAAAACTCCTACTAATTTGAAGAGTATACCTCAATGGGAGCTGGCTGCCGAAGTGATGCCGTACATGAAAACTGATGATGGCACCATTCCAGCTATTATTGCAGATCACATTGGTGTTTACCTCGGAGCAATCAAAGGAAGAGGAAATGTCGTCGAAGTAAGAGAAGATAGTTTGGTCAAAGCCTTCAAATCTGGAGGTGACAATAAACCAAATGGACTTGCGAATGTTTTGGCTCAATCTTTACCGAAAGATTCCAAGGCACAGCCTGATAGTAGCTTAAAGGGGGGTTCCTTGATGGGTCTAGAAACTCTCATGAAACAAAATGCAGGTTCATCTACTGCAGATGAACAAGCTAAAGCACAAGAAGAATTCAAGAAAACAATGTACGGTGCTACTGATGGTAGCAGCAGTGATGAGGAAGGGACATCAAAAACCAAAAAGCTACAAATTAGAATACGAGATAAACCTTCATCTGCGACAGTAGATGTGGATAAGATAAAAGAAGCAACAAAGATATTTAAACTCGGTGAGGGGTTGGGCCCACCTATGCGAACAAAGTCATTAACCAGCTCACAGGATCTTAGCCAGATTTTATCCCAACCTCCTGCTGCTAGTTCAAATGCATCAACTGCCACTGCAGTTCCTCCTGCTCCTGCTGATTTGTTTGGAACCGATACATTCACAAATTCCGCACCAGTATCACAACCAGGCGGTCCTACAGTGGCAGGTATGGGGGTTACAGCTGGACCTATTCCAGAGGATTTTTTCCAAAATACTATACCGTCTTTCCAAGTTGCAGCAGCTTTGCCTCCTCCTGGAACATATCTTGCAAAAATGGATCAGACCTCTAGGCAAGTTGAAAGTGGAAAGGTAATCCCTAGTTCAGTTCCTGACATTGGTCTTCCTGATGGCGGTGTCCCTCCACAACCCCCTCAGCAAAATGTTTCCCTTGGTTCTTTTGGACTGCCAGATGGCGGTGTCCCACCACAGGCCTCAGGTCAGACTTTTGTCCCGCCTCAGGTGCCAGGCCAGCTCCCACCTCAGCCTAATCAGGCTCCCCGGGCCCCTATTTCTTCCCAACCACTTGATCTGAGTGTCCTTGGAGTTGCAAATTCTGGAGATTCAGGAAAACCTCCTGGACAACCTGCTGCTCCACCATCTGTGCGACCCGGACAGGTGAGACAACTTTGGTATAGTATTTTATCATTTTTAGGGCCAGTCTGGGATTGCTTTAAAAGCTCCATTTTCAAGCTTTTCCAGGCTGCTATCCCAAGAATGTCTAGAAATTAATAGCAAACAGTTCCTAATTAAATAGTGTTAAGAGTCGAAATCTTATGTCCAATGCCAAACTATGTTCTATTAAAAATTTGTAAGTGAAATTTTGTGACAGCAGCTCTGACAGCCGTTTCAAACAGGTCCTTGATGTTTTTTTATGTTTATTCTCTTGGGATTTCCTTTTATTGGTAATTCTGTTTAGAGCGTCCTATTGAATAAAAACATATTATGAATTGTGATGTTTAGGTGCTCACTGACCATTTTCGTTTCTAATCCTCTTTTTTTTTAACTTGGCCTCTGATAGGTTCCTAGAGGAGCAGCTGCTCCGATGTGTTTCAAAGTTGGACTTGCTCACCTTGAGCAGAACCAACTTCCTGATGCACTATCTTGTTTTGATGAAGCTTTCCTGGCACTTGCCAAGGATCATTCTCGTGGAGCTGACGTTAAAGCCCAAGCCACCATTTGTGCTCAATACAAGATTGCCGTTACTCTACTTCAGGTGCTATAAATAGTATTCTGCAATTGTAGTTGAAATTCTACAAATACTAATATACAATTCTTGTTAAAATTCTAGTCACAACCTTTTCCGAACTCCATATACTGTGTACTGCTTTATTACGATAGTTGAGTTTTTATTTATATAAAAGCTGAAGCCAAACTTTGAAATCATTTGGACAGGAAATTTCTAGGCTGCAAAGGGTACAAGGTCCTAGTGCACTCAGTGCAAAAGACGAGATGGCAAGACTGTCACGACATCTCGGTTCTTTACCTCTTCTAGCGAAACATCGAATAAATTGCATCAGGACAGCCATTAAACGTAACATGGAAGTGCAGAATTTCGCTTATAGCAAGCAGATGCTCGAGCTTCTTCTGTCGAAAGCTCCTCCAAGCAAGCAAGACGAGTTGAGAAGCCTGGTTGACATGTGCGTTCAAAGAGGTTTGACCAACAAGTCCATTGACCCATTGGAAGATCCTTCTCAATTCTGCGGGGCTACACTTAGCCGTCTTTCAACCATTGGATACGACGTTTGTGATCTCTGTGGAGCCAAATTTTCCGCTCTCTCGGCTCCAGGATGCATTATTTGTGGAATGGGCAGCATTAAAAGATCTGACGCGATCGCAGGGCCTGTAAGTAGTTCTCCATTTGGCTAGGGTTTGGGAAAGTTAATGTTTTGGCTGTTTCTGTCCAAAAAAGATCGCCAGGTTCAGTGTCAATTACTTGTAAAGCTGTTTAAGCCCCATGCTGGTCCATGCTGTGGAAATGCTCCTTGGGGAATGCAAACTCCTCTTGTTTTTTTGTAGCCGTTGTATTTTGTGCCTCGCATGTTGTAGCATTTCATTAATGTAAAACCAATTTGCAGTTTTGTTGAAAAATATGTTGTCGGTATGGTTTGTATTGATGAGGTTTGATTGTGAAAATGTGCAAGTGCCCACCTTGTTATTAATTATAGTTATTTTTTCTGGCAATAATTGTTTTTTCTGACTTGTGGGTTTTGATTCTCCCTGTGGGTAAGAATTAGAGTAGAGTGTGCTTCCCAATGACCATTTCTCTTCCCATCATTTGATGGGTAACTGATTCCATGACTTGAAATAACCTTAAGAGAGTGCTTGTTAGTTGTAAGCTCTTATTTTGGAAAGATTCGATCAATATAAATTATTGGGGTTTTTTTGAACTTCGAAGTGGATTCTGAAGTCGAAAATTGGTAACATTTGTAAAACTTAACCAATTTCAACCAAATGGTTGATATTTACTATCTAGTGTAACGTGAATTCTGCATACAATTAAATTTAAATCTCGATCATCGATTTCTTAAGTTAATTGTCAACTTCTTCAACTTCACATATTTGGAGTGAAATTTAAGTGCGACTTTGAAAGACTACGGAATTGTATATAGAACTAAAATTCAAGTTATTTTTTTAGTTATCATTTCCTTACAAAAAAAGGTTCATATCATTTCCATTCTTATTAAACAAGAATACATCTGACATTGCTTTCTGCAATGTAGAACTGATGTTCCAAAAAGTCCACCTGGAAAAACAGACACAAAATAAGCCCAAATCCACCCATAAATGACGGGTAATCTAAACCGTAAATTCAAAAATGGTGTTAACATGAATCCTATTTGATGTCATATCTTAAACAAAGATACAAAAATATGAACATATAAACAAATGAGCAATTTTAAATTGTGTGTACTCTTCCCAAAGTCAGTTTTAATTCAACAATATCCATCATCCCAAACCAAACACCCTATCCAATTTCCCCAAACCTGTTTACAAAGAATGCATTTGCTTACACTAACGTATGAAGAGACCGAAATATCCATTTCAAGGGTGTAAAAGTAATCTAAAACTAAACTCATATGGCATTACTTCAACAAGCTTCAAAACAGGTTCTCTTCCTTTTCTTTCAAGGCAATTAACTGCTTCCTTCCTGAGTTGGTCCGGTAGCTGCAGGCAAACCCAGTCAATCAACGATTCGATGTCTTTGGCAAAGTCCAGTCGATACCAATCTAGAAGCTTAGGGATTATTAACTTGTTTGTTGTCTTTGAAATTCCAACTGCTGCCTGTAAATATTCTCTCTTTGCTACTTCTAGTTCCTCTTCAACTCGTGTGGCCGTGTACACTCTTACCTACATTTGTCAAAATGCAGATGCTTTAGTCATGTTACATCTATAGAACATCACGAATATCGGTCAACATTCAGA
Organism: Euphorbia schlechtendalii; assembly: GCA_949673415.1. Lineage (NCBI taxonomy): Eukaryota > Viridiplantae > Streptophyta > Magnoliopsida > Malpighiales > Euphorbiaceae > Euphorbia > Euphorbia schlechtendalii. The sequence continues at coordinate 23,395 of CATIWQ010833857.1, forward strand.
TTATTCTCATTTTACAACAGAAAAAGCCTTCTAGAACCGCTATACAAGGCTGTTTTAGCAGATTTGGGCGGTTTGGGAGGGCGGAGTTAGGAGCTTAGAGGGTTTTTTTATAGGCTTTTTTGGGGCTTTTCGAGCATTTTGGAGGCTTTTGAAGGCTTTCATAGCAGTTTCAGAGTGCTTAAGGAAGTTTTATAGCAAATTTTAAAGGTTTTTTCACAAGAAAGAACATACAGCGGGTGATGACCAGCTTCCGCAAGAGAGTGCAAATGTGACCAAAGGTTCGGAAAACTCCAACCCGAAAATGCTTCGAGCTTTCATCTCGTCATTTTTTGCAGCTTTTGGACAGGTCTGCAATAGGAAGAATTTCCAACAGCAATATCAGCATATACACTACAAAACATAACGAAAACTCAATCCACGGTTTTTAATGATATCATTGGTTAAAACAAAATCAACTTACAAACTTCAAATGGTAAGGAAGTCTCAAGATGAAATGCTCAATCGTAATTGCATTCAGAATTTGTCCTCCTACAGTTATCGTCGCCTTTTGCATTAGTGCTACAACCGTTTCTGGAGACTTCGGTACTTCATGTTCCAAAATCGCCTGAAACATTAACCCGAATCATTTAAAACACATCAACAATCTCGAATTCAGACACGAAAGATAGTAACTTTACATTTATTATGCATGAATTGTACGTGTTTATCCAGAAAGCGAGTTTCTGCTGATGAGTAAGACCCTCTAAATTGACAGAGGCAAGTTTCTTAAGCAAGAACCTGAAAGCAAATGCAAAAGGCTTAGTGAATACAAACAATATGTTATAACAAACTTAAAGAAGAGCAATAGAAATTTACTTTAGTCTTTGGATCAAGAACAACGCGTTTGTAAAACGATTGGGATCGATAGAACTAGTTTCGATTGGACAAAGACTCTTGTAAGGACCAACATCTCGAGTTCCCGATCTTGAACATATATTGTAAGGATCATAAACCGAAGTTTCCAATTCTGTTGCTTTCTCCTTTAATACTGACACACGTAACAAAATGCTCGACAAACACCTTAAGACATCCTCAGACACCTTGTTCGGTGTGATGTTAGTGTCTGAAACTTTGTCGTTTAAATAACCAGAAGAGCTTTCTTGCGCTCTTTCATGGTCCCCTAATCTGAATTCCAACTAAGCAACAAAAAAACACGAAAAATATCGTAAACATCGAAACATAACACAGAACTTTAGCGACTCAAACATGTACCTTCAAAGGAACAAAGCATTTTTCATCGATGTCATTCTTGTTCGATGTTCGTTTTATTGGAGTCGCGGTTTTTGGAGTTCTTCTTTCAGGAGGTTGTTTTCCTTGATTTGCTCGACAATGTGGTGATCGATCGAGAACAGGATCGGGAGACATTAGCTTTCGAGTTGAAGCGCTTCTAGAAAGACAAGGCTGAGGCTTGGCTGTAAATGTGGTTGAATTGAAATCATTTGGCGAAAGCGACTTTGATCTTCCGTGTTTCGGCTTTGTAACAGAAGGTGTTTGATGATCAATCGAATCGTTACAAATTTCTATATTCTTCTTGGAAGAAATGTAAACAGCTTCCTGATACAATCCTTGTCTGAAATTGACGATTTGCTCCTCGAGGCGAACAACTTCCTCTTCTAGAACTGCTACTTCTGCTAAGAGCTCTAATGTCTGAAAAACTCAAAACATACACATTACATTACCACTCACAGTTAAATCCCGAATTTCGGTTTTCACCAATGGAACAGTGATTTATTTATTTTTTGGTTTGTGTACTTACATAAGGAGGAAGGTAAGCTGGCAAACGCGGCAAAGCGCCTAAAGGCCTCGTAAAAGCCCTCTCTAATGCTCTATGAACATTCTCTTCATGCCTTAGTTTCTTCTTTAGTTTATCAACCTGCACATTTGGATTAAGATTAATATAAAAATGAAAACTGAAAATAACATTTTTGATAGTTTGCATCATAATTGATTTCAAGGGGGAAAAATTATTACATCTTCAAGTAAAGCTAACTTCCTTTCCCTGTTCGATTTTCGCCGATTTACTATAGATTTCTGGACTCCAGCTCCTCTGCTACTTCCAGTATCCATTTTTTCCTTCATTTGCAGTTTCAGTAATAATTCAATCAGTTAGATATGGAGGGAAAATAAAGAAGAAAAAAGCAAAAAAGCAGAAGCTGGAAACTATTCTTTTCTTGAGATGAGTGAAAGGATCCAATGCAGGTTTTCGGATCTAAAGTTGCAAACTTTATTTCTGTTAAACAAAAAAGAAACTATATTCTGCATTCTGCAAGAAACCATTAAAAAAATTAACTAAATATCTTGAGAAAAATATCCAATTAAGTTAAACTTGAAACACCATTTATGATTCATCACTTTTCTTATCTAAAGAATCCACCTTTGATTAGCCCATTAAAGAAAATAAATCCAATTGAATTAAACTCGAAAACCCGTTTAGGATTCATCACATTTTAATAAAAAGAATCCACCTTTTTTAATTAACAAAGAAATTCTTGATCCTTTAATATGAGAAGCACAGAAACATTAATAACTGTAAAAAAAACCCTTACTGTGTCATGTTTTAAAGGAGCTTTCATGGCCAGAAGAGCAGTGCGGACTCTAGTGTTCATCTTTTTCTTTTTTTTCTTAATTGACAATGAAGCAACGATGCATCAAATTCAATTATAACCTGAAAAAGATAACAAATTTGTTATACATTTTTCAGAACAGTACTTGAGTTGTTTTACAGAGAGCGGGAAACTTGAAACCAAAAAAGAACAGAAATGCCTTCATCATTGTAGCATTCCGTTTTGAACTATTTTATTAATTTTATGTGACATTAAACAAAGAAATAAAGAAAGGCTTTTACATTTAAAAATATTAATTATCTCGAACAGTGTGACAGTGGAACTGAGCTGAGAAGAAAGCAACAAAAATTTTAGTGTAGAAGAAGAAGATGATGATGCAAAACGACGCAGTTTTAACATAAAATAGCTGCTTTGGGAATTTGAAGGAAAGATTGAAACTTTGATTAAAATAAAATGAACCCAACAAGGAAAGAATGGAAATTTCAATTAAAAAATTGAAAAGGTTTTCACAGTTTCCTTACTATATGTAGATTGAATTTTTATGAGTTGTTTAATTTTGCTTAGAAATAGTGTAGAGAGATGGAGGGATAAACAGAGTAGAGGGAGAAAGTGGAATGAAAGTGTATTTGTGGGGGGTCAACTGCCTCTCTATCTCATCATCACTTTATACAACACACATATAGCATATATTCATTGTTGTCAATCATTTTAAAGCAAAATTATTGTTTTTATAATATTATTCAATTTTTGAAATCTATGTAAACAACAAATTATATAGGTATATCACCGTATATGTGAGTTTTTTAGGCTTTGCTTCTGTTATATAAGACATTTTTAGAAACTAAAAACATTTAATTTTTAAAATATCACTCGAACTCGTTTGAATTTTCAACTTCTTTCTTCATTTTGAGAGAAAGTTGTGATCAAAGCAGTAAGTCTAATGATTAGTAACCACAATATTTTATATAGTATACTTTGCTCTATATTTATAAGCTTTTACATTGATTGAGGTCCGTTTAGAGATGATAATTAAGAACTCGATTCGTAAAACTGGTATCTCATTTGATATAGAATAAAGTTGTCTATATAATCTAGAATCACAAAAAAAAAATTAAGTGATACTATACATATGGATGATGTAGATAATCATTGACTTCATAGATAGTTAGGTTTATAGCTTGAGTAAGTATACAAGTGGGATTTAGTTAATTTAATACAAAATTCAATTGGTTTGTGTTAAACTCAATATACTTCCCTTATATATCACTCATATTCATTTAATATTTCTGATGTAAGATAACCCCAATATCTCCAACACTCCCCTCAAGTGCAACTGGACCTGAAACAATAGTCACTTATAAAACATCCTTGGTCTATCTCTCCGAGACTTAAGGTCAACAACTAGTTTAGTCTCTCCGCTGGATCAATTCCACCAGAACTTCAAACTCGAACTCATGATCTCCTGGTTGTTAAGCCTTTCTCTCGCTCTATACCATGTAGAGAATTCACGAGCCTCGGAGAGTGTTGGACTTGATAGTTTGAAATTGATTTGTGTTAAGGTTCAATCTAATCCATTTTTATATCACTCATATTTCTTTAACATTTTCGATGTGTGATGAACCCAACATCTCGAAAAACAATGGTTTTATATCATATAGTATACAAGTAAATTACTTAAATATTCATTTAAAAATGAAAGTGTATTACTCCAATATAGGCTAAAGTTATTCAAGCCATAATTTCTTCGAATTTCATCCAATTAGTGGGGTTGTAAATGATGATTTGTATAAGATTTGAAGGAAATCTATTTCCTCTCAAATTCCCCCAAATGTTTTTCTACAATGAAAGGAAACCATTTCCTATCTTTTCTCGTCCCTTCGACAATTCACCAAAAACTCCCACACAAGCCATCCGTAACGTGTTCATAACCTTAAATTGAGTGTACATGAAATTTAAATAATTTTTTCTAACTGATTCCATAGGAGTTGAAATTGTACAGTTTCTTTGTTGCAAATAAAATACATTTTGTCAAAACTTACATTTAAAAGAATATACACTTACGAGGTACTAGAATTCATAATAACTGTTTGATAAGACTATTTAAAAGTTGAATTAGGCTAAAAACATCACTTAATATAATAAGTTAAAATCTTAGACAAAGTATTTTAGGTAGAACTTATGTATTAACTATCAAATATATATTAATATTCAACTTTTAAAATATCTTAGTTAACCTATTTAAAAATTATCCAAACTCACCTTGATCGAAGACAATTTCCTCAATGAAATGCAGGTGGTGTTAATTCGTGTAAGTCATATCCATTTATGCACATAATATATATTTAAAGCATTTATATTTCTCTTCTCATGATTAAATATATACTTATATATTTCAAAATCACCAAAAAAGTTATTTTGTGTCGATCTCGATAATTCTCTCCACCAAGATATGGGTTATATGTTTTTTTCTTGAAAGTATAATTTTATTATCAGTATACATAGTTAGGTGTCAGATTTTGATGGTTCAAAGTTTATTGTGATCCAATTGAAACAAAATTAAGTAAAATACAAACATAAAAAGTGATTATAAAGCTAATAAAAGAAGTTTTAATTTGATAAAAAAAAAACATGATAATAAGTTAAACAAAAAATGGACCAAAGACAAAGGACAAAGGATGAATGACCCACAATGACATTGATTGAAGAGGTGGTGGGTCCTTTTTAAAGAGCAACAACAACTATCATATTTTCGTAAAATTAAAAAAGAAAAAAAAGAAACATCAATGAAAAAGGGCAAAACCAGAGCCACATGGAGTGGCTGCTTTTGTTAACTTAAGTTTGATCTAGGCTTTATGTACTAATTTACATATAATTTTCTTCAAAGTATATAAACTATCAATCTATAAATGAATTTAAAGAGTGTTTTAAAAAACTTGTCGAGAACTTAGTCCGAATTCTAACTCTTTCAAAATCATCAATATTAGAAACTAATGGGTCTGTCCATTGATGGTTCAGGTGGGTCGTAGGATTCAATCCCATAAACGTTGTAGTGAAAATAATTTTTTTGCAACAATATCTTAGTTTAAAAATATTTAACTTAGAGTTGTTAAGTTTTTAAATAAAAATATCTGCATTTATAAGAAAACAATTGGTTATCTTTTATTTTCAAAGACAATTAGACGTTATACCTATAGCTGCACTCTAATAGTATGCTTGTATAAGAAATAATTAAAAAAACAACTTTTACTTAAATAACAAAATCATTTGAAATATGAATTTTTAAAAAAGTTGTATATCGAACCAGAACTTTCCACTTCTATTTTAAGAGGTGTACTAATTATTTAGAAATTTAAGTCAAGTAAAAACTCTCTCTTACCAATTAATAAACCTAAGTTAAATGATATTTTGCATATTAATAATGAGATAGTAAAGTCAAAGTGAATTATTCTGAAAACCAAGCATGTGGTTATTGGCAAGAATATATACTACAAGTTTACAACAAGTGGTCATAAGATAAATCGCAATAATAATATAGGCTGTAAAAGTTGCCCATACCATGATAAATGTTG